>JAPYZA010006334.1:0-11181 GCA_030522685.1 Eupelmus azureus | reverse complement strand
CAAGTCAAGTGAGAAATCTAGCTTGAATTGATTGAAATTAAAAAATTACATTATTCTTTTTATATTTATATTTTTATTATAAATTTTATCTACATAATTTTTATTAATTTTTTTAGAACGATTCATCGTCAGATTCAAACAAGGATGAAACTAAGAAAGATCAAGAACAAAAACAAAAAGGAAAAGAAACAGAAAAATCAAAAGATATTCAAGAAGAAACTTCTTCAGAAGAATCTTCTGAAAGGAAAGATAAGGATCCTGCAGACAATATCTTACCTGGTCAAGATGACGAGCTTTGCATAATTCCTGATAGTACAAAAGAAAACAAAATTAATGATAAAGATGAAACAGATAATTCACAATGTGGAGATGCGGATAAACTAGTAATAGTTGAAGATGAAGTTGAAAAAACAACTGAAATTCCAAAGGAGAGTGAAGCAAGCAAAGAAACGTCGATATCTGAACCAACAGAAAAATCCAAAGAATCTGATGATCTTAAAGTGGCAGCATTGTCGACTGGAACAAATGATATTCAAGTAAACAAATCGCCTGAAGGTCCAACTATAGTGACATCCGACATAATTGACGTTGAAGACGACGCTAAAAATTCTGAAATAGAAGAAATTTCTTCCAAAGAAGTTTGTAAGCAATGCAAAGAGGAAAAGACGTGTCCAATCAAAGTCAAAGTGGGTACTAAGACCTTTAATGTTTGTTCTGATGACTGTAAAACTGCCTTTTCTAGCGATAATAACAAAGCCACCGACATTCCCAGCGAAGGTGTGAATTCCAAAAGGGAAAAACGCTGCGCGAATTGTTTATTAATCGTAGAATCGAAGGATGAGCGTAATTTATCATGGGAAACGATGGAATTTTGTAATGAAGAATGTTTGGGAAAATTTCAGACCAAGTACGGTAGCTACTGTCGAAACTGCAATGGAGCTGTTCAGCCTGTAAGTTTGGGAAAGTATTGCGTGCGATTTGGATACGACGTTAGGCAATTTTGTTGCTCAACATGTCTGGAGGAATTTAAAAAGGGATTAAAAGTATGTAGTTATTGCCAGAAAGATATTAGCGCAGGTACCGAGGGATTCTTAGCTCCAGTCGGCGACAAAGGTCAATTTAAAGATTTTTGCACTCAAGACTGCATGGAGAAGTACTCAAGAATGAATTCGTCGGAGCCTCCAGTTCCCGAGAAACGAGTTTGCGGTGTTTGTCAAGAGGTAAAGCTCCAAAATTTTAATTAAAAAACTTCTACCTAATATTTTTTTTAATAATTAGATTACAAAAAAAAAAATTGTCATTTCATTTCAGGAAAAAGTTATGCATTGCGAAGTTCAAATTGACAGGAATCCATCTGTACCAATTTGCAGTGAGCCCTGCTTTGCCGCCTTCAAATTCGTGAACAAAGTAGATCCCGATCAGTGTTCTACTTGCAAAAAGTATTTTCAACTGCCTACGAAAAAAGGTTTTGTTGTATTCTATGAGGATGAAGCTCACACTTTCTGCAACAAAACCTGTTTAAACGTTTTCATCATCACAAATCGGAAAATTGTTCCTTGTAACTGGTGTAAAGTGAAGAAATACAATTTCGACATGATAAAAAAAGAACTGAAAACCGGTCAGGTGATGATGATGTGCAGTTTGAATTGTTTAACTTTATATCAGGTAACTGTATTGATTTTTTATTACTTTCTGCAGCAGTATTAATCGATTTATCTTTTATAAAGCTAACTGAAACCAACTTTTACGTAGGTATCGATAAACGCGGTATCCGCGCGTCGTATACACTGCGACTTCTGTAAGGAGTTCTCACAGGCACAGTATCACCTAACTATGTCTGACGCAACGATCCGAAACTTCTGTTCGTACAAATGCGTTATGAATTTCCAAGCTCAGTACACTAAGTCACCGATCACGATACCGAGTGGCGATGCTGCGTCGGCGACGGCACCAAATCCGACCGATCCAGTGCCAACTGGCATTCCGAAGCGAGCCGTTGCACCGCCTAGGGCTATTCAGCCCGTACCCCAGTCTACCATTGCTCCTCCGGATCACGCCTCGTCGCTGGGCACGAAGAAAACGTTACCAGTGATATCGTCGGTAACGAGCTTGGCTGCGATCGCCAACGGGCAGACTCAGAGTTCAGTGCAGACTAGCATAGGCACTTCAACCATGCAGCCCATCACGCTGCAGGGTAGTCATCCTGTAAGATTATTTATTTTCTTTTACATGTATTTGGAAAGATGAAGGTTGATTTGTATAGTTTAATCCTCTTGTTTTCTGAGTAAAGCTTTGTTTCCATACTATTATTTGACAGAAAAAATTTAAAAAAGAATTTAACTCATAAAAAATACTGTTGTATTAAAGTTTTTATTAAAAAGTTTTATATTTAGACGATTTAGTACATAAGAGGATTAAATATACCTAAGGCTAACTCCAATCGCTGCTTAACAAATGATCTAAACTCATCTAGAATCCTAATTTTTCAGGTGATCTACAAGCAGCAGGTCGTCACGAGGCCGACATCACCAATGGAGGTCTGTAACAAGATGACCCAGTGCAGGCCGCAGATGCACACCAAGGGTGTGTCGGTGCGCCCAGTGCCTTGTCATCAGTCCACCCAGACCGACGGTTTGGACCGAGTTATCGTGCCCATACCCGTGCCGATCTACGTACCCGTGCCCCTTCACATGTACAGTATGCCCTTCCCCGTTCCTGTGCCCATACCCCTGCCGATACCCGTACCGATATTCATACCAACGACGCGTAATAGCGCCAAAGGAATATTCAAGGAGATCAAGCGGATACAGGAAAAAATACCTTCGGATCCCTTCGAGGCCGAGCTTCTCATGATGGCAGAAATGGTCGCGACCGAAAAGAAAACCGAGAGTGATTCGGATTCTAATGACGAGACTAGGTACATGGCATTTTTTTATTTAGACACTTAGCATTTCAAACGAAAATTGAAAGTACATCCTTTTTTATTCGTATTAATCATAGTAAAAACTAATACAAAACTGTAATCTGGTGATTATAAATTTGTGAAGTCGTTCTACGAAAAAACAATCGTTTCTTAAATATTGCTTTTTATTCAAAGTATAATGATTCCACAGTAGCTAAGAACATTGATACTACAACCATCATTCACGAAGAATTACTTGGAGTATTTCCTTACTTATTGCGTGTCTTGAGATAAAACGACAAGCTAAAATCTCAGATTACTCGGATCAACGGAATGTCCATCAGGCATTTAAACTGCTCTTCATTTTTTCAGGGACGAGGCTGAGCCCGAGGCTACAAACGCTTACAGTCCTGAAGGTGTGGATTCCTCAAATGCCTTCGGCGACGACATGCTGCAGATGGCTCTGAAGATGGCGACTGAGCTGGACGAGCCCGCAGTTGACCTCGAGACCGAGCTTACGCCCAGCACCATCCAGACTCCCCAAAGGCCACAGAACGACGAACCTTCGGAGAATGACGGTGAATGTCAATTTTAGCTAACTCCTTTTATTTGACAATTATTTTTATACTTTTTTTATTGCATGCTTTATTTATCCACATGTTTGTAAGTTTTGTTAACTACTAGTATTTAATTATATATTTTTATTGAGAAGACTTTATTTTAATCTTATAGTTTATTTGTCATAATAAATTAAAAATATATTGTACATGAATACGATTAGAAGTTTTAAATATGGTTTATAAATTTTTTGAAAAACAATATTTTTTAGACAGTGAAAATCTGAAAAGCATTGTCACGTTTTTATGATTATCAATTATAAATTTTTTAAAAAATAACCATATAATTTCTTATTTAAAAATGTTAAGTTTTTAATACATAAAACACATATTGGTATTTCATTAATATAATCATTTTCCTTTTACAGTCCAACCAGAGCGGGTATCAGCTCCGAGGGGTCGAAAGCGGGGCTCTTACCGGGGTCGCGGTGGTGGTCCGGCGAGCAAGCGAGGCCGTCGAGGCGCTTCGAATGCCAGCACTGGGAACGACGTCGGGATGCTGCAGTCCCAGGGCGGCGCCGCTACTGCTGGCCAGAATCAGTCAGGGAGATTTGTCGAGCCAACCGAGCGGCCCGACGCTAATATGGCATTGAAGTACACTTTTGGAGTTAACGCCTGGCGGCAATGGGTACTGTTTGTTTTTTAAGCTTAGTTTTGACGCCGATTGCTGTGTAAGATTGTGTGGTTGTGTTTTGTGAAGCAGACTTGGAATTTGTCCTTTGTTAATATTTTGTTCAATAGGAGAAGGTGTAAAATTAAGAATAACTGTTGGCTTTGTTTTAAGATATTTTCGTTGTTTTTTTTTTTATTTTTAAAACTAATTTAATATTTGCCAGGTTATCACTAAAAATGCAGATTTGGAAAAACAAAATACACCAACGAGGAAGTTAAAGTTGTTTAAAACAGATTTGCTTCAATTAACTGCGGATGAGTTAAATTATTCGCTTTGTCTGTTCGTAAAGGAACTTCGGAAGCCAAATGGTGGCGAGTACGAACCTGATACAATATATTACTTATGTTTAGGGATTCAACAATATTTGTTTGAAAATAATAGGATAGACAATATTTTTACGGATGCTTTCTACGAGAAGTTTACCGATTGTCTGAACGATATTGCGAAGAAATTTGCTTCGCTTTACAATGACGCATGTAAGTTAGACAACAACAAAAATTATAACATAAGTAATATATTTTTACTTTAATATTTTACTATTTATTTTTTAGTGTACGTCGTCACAAGAGTGGAAGAAGAACATTTGTGGGAATGTAAACAACTTGGGGCCCATTCACCTCACGTTTTGTTAAATACGCTTATGTATTTTAATACAAAACATTTTAATTTAGTGGTGAGTAGTACTACTTACTTCTTTGCAGTTTATAGACTACCTTAAATTTAGTCTAAATGAATAGAGTGTATTTTATTTACTTCATAATATATTAATATAAAAACATTCGCAGTCTGTTGAGGAGCATATGCAGCTTTCTTTTTCTCATATAATGAAACATTGGAAGCGAAATTCAGCCCAATCAGCAACTGCCGGGGGTAAAACACCTGGTTCAAGAAATGTATTATTACGATTTTATCCTCCTCAATCTGCCCTTGGTAAGATAATACATATAAAAAAACATATTGTTTCTTTTAAAGAAAATAATATAATGGAATTAAATTTTCTAGAAGCGAATTCCAAAAAGAAGAAAGTCTATGAGCAGCAAGAAAATGAGGAAAATCCGTTACGCTGTCCTGTGAAGTTGTATGAATTTTACCTTTCAAAATGGTTATTATATTTTTATATAATTTAAATATTACCAATACTTTTATCAGCTAAATTTTTAACTAATAAATTTTATTTACATTTTAGCCCAGAAAGCGTGAAAACAAGAAATGATGTATTTTATCTTTTACCAGAAAGAAGTTGTGTACCAGACAGTCCAGTTTGGTATTCGACGTCGGCATTAGCGAAAGAACACCTTGTAAAAATGCTATACCGTATTAAAATGGTGAAAGAGATTAACGTGGCTCTTCTATCGTGCTAATGACGTCGTTGATTTTAATTTTTAAAGAAATGAAATGACCTTAGTTTTCATGCTGTGCATTCAATGTAAAATAATTTATAAAATTTCATTCGCAATAACGTTTTTGTGAAAATCGCAGCTTTCTCCTAAGATTATAAGATGAACTATTCGGAAACAGAAATGATTAATTTCATTCTGTATAAAAACGTTGCCATTTTGCTTTTCGATCTGCTCATTTTTTTTAAATTATTTTTGATAAAAATTGCGAATTAAACGGTTTATTAAGTTTTTACAACTTCATGAATTTATATTAGTTGATACTCTCTAGCTCTTAAGGTTTTTGTATTGCCTTAGGTAGATTAATTGTACACAGGAAAATAATGAAAACATCAGTGATAAAATAAGATTCACGTAAATATTGAATAATTCAAATAGAATAACGAGTACTTCTCTTTACTTTGAGATATGACAAATATTTTTTGTATATAAAAAGTGGCTTTCATTGACATTTAATGTAATTTTAATATAGAATCATCTGTGACTGAAGTACTTTGTAATATAAAACAAATTGTTTCACATTTCATAGGTATTTTTATTAAAACCTTAAGTCAGTAGTCTATCTCTACATATAAGGACAGTATTTTGATCGTGAACTTATTGTAAATTTATAAACGTAAATTTATTAGATTAAAAAACTTTTTAATAACAAATAGTTATGATATTTTTATAACAGTAAAAAACAATTTATCCAGTTTTTTTTGGTTTTACAAATGATCTGCTGCGTTTCATTTTATGACGATGTAATTCTAGCTCGTGTAGTTTTGAATGAACTTCAGCAAAGATTTCTGCTTGTTCTTCTGCTGGTATAGTTTCTCTAAAAATTGAATTAAATTCATTTGTTAAATTTGCTAAATTATATCAAAAGCATCTTATTTACAGTGTAAATAGAATCAATACATAAAATATTAAATATTTACACTATATTAGACTTCTTATACATTACAGTACTTAGTACACTTTTTATACTATATAGAATAATTAAATATAATCATATTTTTTTTATTTTTTATACATTAAATTTGTTTTTCAGAAAAAAAGTGTGTATGTATTTATATAAAAACAATAAAAGTTGAAACTGTATACTTCTACAAAAAACAAAAAAATTTTTTAATAAAATACATTTATAAAAAATAGTTTATTTACCACTAATTCATGATTTTTTAACAAATAAATTGAATTAAAAAAAAAGTCTAAATCAATTTTAGCCTAACAACCAACAAAGTAAAATATTTTTATATTATATATTATTTATTCTGAAAAACAAAGCTTCTAAACTCTTCTTAACAATCTAATCAAACGAAATGTGATACTTTACCTGTACATCTTCATAAGATCATATTTCTCCCATGGTTTTTGGTGAATTTTCAGTGCTGCTTTGGTCCTTCGTTTCTCATTCACCATTGGCAATGGATCAATGAGCCCTAGCATGTTCATTCTTTCCCATCTTACAAGCCATGGTGTTGGTTTCAAAGGTATTTTCATATCATTCACAGGTACAGCTGTACCATCTCTATGATATTCTGGTTCCATATCCAATGGGAAAGTACTGTATTCTGGTGGACAATCACGTAAATAAAACAACTCTTCATCTAATCGTTTTTCAAGCCTGCAAAAACAAATATCAGAATTTATATTTGATCTACCCATTCAACTTTAATTAGTATCAAGACACCCAACCTGATAACTTCAATCCTTTGGATCGTAGGATCATACATATCAAAATTGATTTCAACTCCTAAGTTGTCAATAACATTTCTTAAAATAAACGATGCTCTCAAGCCACAATTTCCTCTGTAAATACATATACCTAAGAAACGATTTGTTTTGCCTGGAGCATGTGGATCAGAATGAGTTACAGCAACAACAGAGCCCACATAAAATTCAGGAATCTCAACATTTGATCTACGTGCCAACATGTCTTTCCTCTCCAGTTTTTCTCTTAGTTTGTTCCTCATTGTAGGATTTGGATCTGGTAAGAATTCTGGATAAACAAAACGATAATGATGAGGTACAAAAGGTTCACCAGTGCCAGCGGGTTCTTTATTTTCTGTTTTCTCTTGCTTTACTTCTTCTTTTTCTGCTATCGCTGCGGTTGCCATACTACGGCTTTCGTGCGAAACTGAAATTAATAAGCGAAATTTTATATATTGTTTATTCGCTATTTATTATTGGAGAAATTTGAAATAATTTATCACGAACTCAAGCTTCAGGTTATGAAACACAATTAATGTTATGAGATAAAAAAATTATTAGATTACTTACAGCTTCTTATGATGTTCTTCAGTTGTAAACCGAATTTTAATCTTCCCGCAATCGCCATTTTCGCGGTTTTAAAATAATAAATTGATTTCAAAATTAAAAATTAAATTGTTAACAATGCATTAGCGGCCGATTGTTGGTGTTCGGCATTGAGGTTATGTTCTGTGCAGCTCTTGCGTATATCACACCTGTGCTGAGGATAGCAGAAGGTTTCTACTGTATACATCATATCATCAAAAGATTTTTTAAAGACTATTACTAACAAATATATATATGTATTCTAAATAGAAATAAATTCATTAATAATACATTATAAAACGTAATAAGCTTAAGTAAATCAAATTATAATCAATATTTGTTACAGATTATTGAATTTTAAATTTCCCGCATTTTTCATCGGTGAAGTTTGGCAACGCTGTATTATAACCTTACTTTTCAGAAGGCACACACCAAATAGCCTTTTATAGCCTCTCGTCCGAT
Source organism: Eupelmus azureus (assembly GCA_030522685.1). Classification (NCBI taxonomy): domain Eukaryota; kingdom Metazoa; phylum Arthropoda; class Insecta; order Hymenoptera; family Eupelmidae; genus Eupelmus; species Eupelmus azureus. Next base: position 2,850 of record JAPYZA010006334.1, on the reverse strand, counting down.
TTAGAATTATACGAAATTCGAATACGGTAATTATATCCATTTAAAGAATAGTTAAATAATAATTTAAATTTTTAACGTTTAAGAACTAATTCAACTTTTTTGCCTTCAAAAGAATTCAAATTCGCATTTGTCAAAATTAGTGATACATTATTTTATAAGTATAATAAATCATAAACTTGCATAGATTTATTTATTTATACTTGTAAATGATGTTGGAAGGAAATTGATCGTCAACGAACTATGGTGTTACTAGTTAAATTATTTTATAACATCATTTACAAGAAAAAACTACATTACGAACGATTAACCTTACTACATATTTATTTATTTATAGTTTCAATAGTGTAATATTTAATATCATTATATTAAGTATTCTTTCTGATTGTTAACAAATGGTTTTTTTTTCAGTGAACTAGTCAAAAGCACATTAAAATGGCTCGAGTACCTGATGAGGAGTTAAAGAAAGCATTTGCAGAACTTCATGAAAAAGTTATTGATACAAGGCAAAAACTTAAGTTAGCTGATCTTCAAATTGAAAATTGTCGCAGATCGAAACAGCGTGCTGAGCTAACACAGGTAGAAATGAAGTCATTGCCTGAAAATACAAGAACATACGAAGCTGTTGGTCGCATGTTTCTACTACAAGACATGGATACAATTAAATCGGATCTTGAAAAGCGTACAAAGATAGCAGATGACAAAATAAAGACGTTAGAAACTAATAAAGCATTCTTGCAGAAAAATTTAAAAGAAAGTGAAAACAACATCAGAGAAATGGTGCAGAGAAGGCAGAATCAGGAATCCAGCTAAGAGTTGTGATAATTGAACTATTATATTATTGACTTTTTATCACTTTTATATCTAAGTGCTTGAATAACTGAGCCTACAAGTTGCTTTTTATAGTTTCAAATGTTTGAAGTAAGAAACTGCTAAAATCAAGTCAAATAATGCACATGAATTTTGAAGTCAAACTTTAAAAATAGCCATTCATATTAATAATGTATTAATTTTATTAAATACTAAAATTTTTTTTGCAATTTTTATGTTACTTAATCAAAAATATTAAATTTTAATAAATTAATATTGGATCTTTTTACTAATAATGAGATGTTATATTCTGTGAACATTTATTTATCATAAATATTAGTTAAAATAATAAAATCATTGTACAAATTTATTACAAAAACACAAATAAAATATTTCATTAAATATTAATAATTTTGAGTCAAATTTATTTACGTAATTATTATAACCTTATACTTATTTTATTTAATTGTACAATAGGTTTACTATTTAAGACTTAAAAGTATTTATTAATTACAAAAATAATCATATTTACTATTAAAATTATTAAATTGATTAAAATATTTATTTTTGTGATCTAAGTTCTATAAAATAACAAGATCCATTTTTTATAAATTCAAATCAATATTAAAAAACTTCTGAAAAAAATGTCTAATATGCAGGGATGGGCATACAGTATTTGAATATTTTTAATACTTTTATTGTGTCAAATACATTTAAAATACAACGAAAATATTTAAAATACAAACATCGGTATAGTATTTGAAATTCGTCTGGACCTCTGCCTAGACCCATTAAATCAACTAAACACAAGACCGTGGATGCAATCACTATGTTTATACAAATTTTTCATAAAGGATGCTGCAGCATTGACGACACCTATATTGTATACATTATATGCTGTTGAGGTGCGCGCGCCTGTAAATGCAGTGTCTGACACCGCAAATCACTGTGCCTCGATCGGCACCTTACTTTTAGATGCGCGCACTCGAAAATGCCCTGTCGACATGCCGATTTTCCTTGAAAACACAATGTTCAAAATGTGAAGTCTCAATGAAATTACAAATAAATATCAGTTTTTATAATAGTAATGCTATGACAAACTTAAATATTAAATTTTATTTTTACAAAAGAATAATTAAATTGTAATTGTTAAATTAAATAAACAAATTATTATATCAAAAATGTAACATTAAATATTTGACTGTAATGAAAATAAATACTTCAGCGCATTTCTTATATTATTATCATTTGCTTCACATTTAAGAAAGCTGATAAATAATGTATAGTAATATTCAAAAAACAAATAATAAGTATCTATGATGTTTCGCTAAATTTTTCATCATGCAGTAAGACGCTGTAGTTCTATTAGCAAATAATTGTTTCAAAACTTTTTATAGGATTCGTATAAATTGATTTTCTTGTACCGCTGTGCTCCGTACTTCCTGTTTACTCGTAAAGTACGTTATTTAACTGATTGGTCAATTTTTAACGATCTCTCAATCGGCGACATAGTTTTCAAATATACAAGGAACAATGAGCACAGTGCACAGAACTCAATATGGAAGTACTTGCATTAATTTAAAGAGATTCAGTACCAAAAAGTAACGAATAATAATAATAAAAGTAAAAACTAAAAATAATTTATTTTTTAAATAAAAATCTTGATCAACAGCTATTTCCTGAAGTAAGTAGAAATCCACTTACTTTTAATTGATTAAATTTTCTCACAATTATTTTAATTTTGTTTAAAATAAGTATAAAAATACTTTGCTTTTGATTTTTATTAGTTGCGAAAAGAAATTTTCTCTACTGTTTACTAGTACTATTTCTACAGCCTTATTTTATACAAGGCATTATTTTTTCAGCAAAAAAAATTCCCTTGCAATTTGAAGGTAAAAATTCTTAAAACGAAAGAAAATTTATTTACTAAAAGTGGGTTTACAATTTATTTAAGGGGACAAAACACTATTAAAGCCTGAAAATAAAAAAAAATCATTATTTAAAATTTTTTTAAATCTATTTAAACAATGTAAATACTTTATG
>JAPYZA010006333.1:0-11187 GCA_030522685.1 Eupelmus azureus | reverse complement strand
CTTTTTGTAGATATATTAAATTGCTGACATATTTCATAAAATACATCTTCCAACCAGGGACCAAAGACAGCATCAATTCCTAAGTCATGCTGATCATCAGCCAAACCAATTGATACCAATTCAGAAGCTCCAAGCTGTATTAGCCTCTTATTTAATTTTTTAGCAGCAAAATTAAATTTTTCAAATGAACTATCTCCTAATCCTAGTACAGAGAATGCAAGATTACTTAAAAGATTTGTTGGAAGGCTTTTGCGCAGAAGAAACTTCCAAAAATTTTTCATGTTTACAGGAGTGTCTCCCTGACCTGCTGTGGCAACTACAAAAATTATTACCCTTTCTCTGGCCAAATGTTCAATGTTGTAATCATCCATTGCATCAACACTACTTTTTAAACCATTTCTGAAAAATATATAACAATTTTAAAATATTCCTTGTAACTAAAATTTTTTAAGCTAATACTTTATTAAAATAGTAGTAAATTACAAATTTCTTAGCTTTTAAAAATTATCATTAATGCTTAATGTACAATAGCCTCAGGCGCCATATATATAACAACAAATAGCAACAAACTAAAAAGTCAAACCTTTTGGAGCGCTTCCAAATCTGCTCTGCAATATCGTGAGCAGTTCCGGTTTCACTGCCATAGAGAATGGTAATGTTTGGCTCTATCATCTTTGTTAGATTAAAACTAAACTTTTAAGTTTCAAAATTCCTTAGTTCTATCAATTTGTATACAAGTATGAGTTGTGCTTCTCAAGAGTTCCTAGCCAGTGCCTATACCTGATGCTCAGTAGATAATGGTGTGATGTAACACATCGAGTGAATGAATCGTACATCAGACAACAGCTTTGTTCTCCTGCAAGATAAAAGCAAAGTCAATATAGTATTGTGAGTATTTATTTGTTTTTAAGAAGGGGAGATATCTAAAGCTGCGAATAAATTGAATTAATCAAATACTCAAACAAACATTTATTTTAAACCTAGGAGACAAAAGAAATTTGTACACAAAACAATATTAAATATTTCTCAATACTAGGAACACTTATTCCAACTTTTGGCAGTACATGCATGTGAATTTTTCAGTGAAGTCTCATAAAACTCATAGACTTACTCGACTCTACTCTGAAAATAACTAAAAGCAAAAACATAACGAACAACTCAAAAATTTTCAACATCTTTAGAAAGCAACGCGAGCGTCAGTCGCGTATCGATATCCATCAGCGGCGCTCACGAAAATCGGCGGCTATCTTTCATTGTTAAATGTCAAGGGTAAATGTCTAGGCCAGAGCCCATTTGGCTTTTGGCCCGCGATTATTTATAAAGAAAAAAAAATAGCAGTATATAATTCCGCCTCCTAACTTTCTCACGCTTACACTTCACCTGCAAAACTGCCTCGCCCCTGCAGCTCCCTTCATATTCGCACCAGCCTTTTTCTTCTAATCATTCGTCGAGCTCCTTTCCTTTCCTTTTCGTGAAAAAAATTGTCTCCTCTTCTCGAAATTTCAGCGAGCAGAAAAAGTAGCCGTCGAGCAGCGGATGTGACATCGATGCGTATTATAACCTCTAATTACACGGGGCATCAAAGCACGCACGTGTCTTCCCTCGATTTGACAGCCGAGCGCCCGCACAACGATTTTGCACTTGGCAGTCTGCGTCGCTAGATGAGAGCGCGTTTCGGGTGAATCATCCCCGCAGTGCTTTTTTGAAGTTTTTTTACCTCTTCGCGGAATCCGGCTCCTTTTTCACGGAAGAGATCATTGGTCACGTGCGCTGCTTTGGAGCAAGGGCCACGTTGGCAGCAGTGAGTTTGAAACGTGGGATGTTGTATATTTTTGTTTTGCTGCAAGACCGAATCGGCGATTATTGGAGTATCGGTTTATCGACATTTGTTATAAAAATTGCATCAGCGCGTCGGTGTTTACGTAATGAGCTAGCCACTGCTGGCTACATTGTTGGATTGTGGAGTTGCGAAATTCAATGTTTCTTAAGAACAATATTCGTGGAGTTGGTCCAAAGAATCTTTTCGCATGGGTAGAGTTTGTGCGCTCGATTGACGGCGAATGCGGCTGTTTATGGTGAGTAGCTGGAAGAGAGTAATTGATTATAGGAATCGTGAAGATTTAGGTTACTCGGAAAGCGTGAAATGAAAATTATAGGTATATCTATATAAGTAGGTATATACAAACACGTACTTATTTACATCGGTAATCTACGTAATTTATCTCAGCGATGCTAAATTCAAATACAACAATTTTCCAGAATACCTTCTGTGTTTCTTATACTTTCTTTCAGATGAAACAAAGTAATTGCCATTCCAACTTCGAACTCAACCTGCAAGCCTCTCGAAATCCCAACAATCTAACGTACAAAACAAAAACAAAATTTCGAACACTCCAAAGCATCAAAAAACTAACCGTCAACCCTTCTCTTAAATTTCCAGGCAAAATCTCCCCGTCAAGGAAAGCCATCCAGCCAAACCAGCGCTCGCCTCTTTAACGACCGCGCACTGATAAAACAGCTCCCGCCGCTCGGCGCGCATATCAGCGCTCTCTAAGACATTATTACACCGCCGAGCCGCGCGCTGGCTCTCGGGGGGAACTGGCAGTACTGCTATATCCTCGCGGCGGGGGCCCCCGTGCGAGTGTGTGTACATGAGTGCGCGCTCGGCTGGCCGCTGCTCTCGTCGTTCGTAATACAAAATCGCGCTGCGCGTTATAATTCAGTTCCATCTTAGCGCGCTCGCGCGCCAGCCAGTCCCTTGTGTCTCCATTGCACAGTGCGCGGATAGTCAGTCCATCCTGCGATGCGAGACTTCGTTGGGATAAGCAGCAGCAGAAGTAGTGCGACGATGACGAGGAGCAGCGGCAGCAGCAGCAGCAGCACGTCGTAGTAGTGCCAGAGGAGAGAGAGAGTCGAGCAGTGTGTGTATCTGTGTATATGTGATTGCGTGTGTATTTACACACACGCGAGCTTTATTGTGTATACTTGGAGGAGAGAGAACGAGCAAGACGGAGAGCGCGAAAAGGTATCCGGGAGCGACTGCGCGCACTGTATACGTACGGTATATATACACTTAGCTGTAACTATATATGCATGCCTATAGCTGTGTATGCGATGGTAGAAGGTATATAGAATGGATGCGCGCGAGTCGGAGAGAGATAGAGAGCGACTGCGTGAGAGAGCGCGCGCGCGGGCGATCGAGCGAGGAGAGAGAGAAGAAAGCGACCTGGAGCTCTCTGCCGCGCGTCCGACACTGTTTTTCTTTCTCTCCTTCGACGAGCCGACGAAGAAGAGAGCCAGTGAGTCCGCCGTTACCACGGCTCTCTGTGTTTATCCCTGTTGTTGCTCCCGAGGATGATGTAGTGCGCGGCTGCTTGCCTCTCGCGCCCGCGCGCGCGCAGACTTCCACGACACTATCTCTCTGTCCGAGTATATAGTGTGTGTGTCTCTCTCTCGTCCCTGGTCTGTCTGTTTTTTTTTTGTGACCCTCGGCTGTGTATACTGTCTCTTCGATCGTGGCTTTTGCTAAACGCTGCCTCTCTTTTGGCTCGCGAGCTGGGTAATTGTGCATAGTTATATAGACGTGTGGGAGCAGCGTAGGTACGCGCGCTCTTGTATGTGCGTGTGGGTATATATGTGCATTCGCGAAGAGACATTGACGTGCGAGTGTGTGCGGGCCTGTGTGAGCGAGATGTCGACTTTGTACGTGTGTGAAAGTGTATGTATACACAGAGCTGCGGACGGGCTGGCGATGTGTACGGGGAGGGAAAAACGGAAGGGTATATCGGGGTAAAAACAGAAGCCTGGGATTGTGATTTGCGAGGGCTCGATGGGGGGGCTTGATTATGGGATGAGTTATGCTCTGGAACTGGATGGCAAGAGAGAGAGACGGTGCTGGATTTTGTGGCTTGTCAGTGCCAAGTGTCTGTGGGTGTAACGAGTGCGTACTGCTGCTTTGTGGATGATTAATTTGAGGATTTTTGAGGGGTACGATTGAGAGCTTTTTTATTAACATCTTGACTGGCTAATGGCAAGCTTTCAACTGTGACTTTGTTGAATTGTGCATTTGTAAAATGAGCGACAGCCATTTGTCTTTGAACGTATTATAATTCAATGTCAAGTGCTTGGTCAGATAAAGCTAAAATTATTTAAAGTATAACTATGTTAGTTGAAAGTACAGTTTGAAAAAACAGAATTTTTGATTTACGTTGTTAGAGTCCAGTTACTTTATACCATTGCTTAAGATTAAACAGTTATGTATGAATTGCTTATAACTGCATTTCATTATGTTTTGCTTTAATAATTCATGAATTCTAATTGCATATAGATAATGCTCAATAAAAAGGAGATTTATGCTCCATTTTATTTTTTTAACAATTAATTTGAAATTTAACAACACTGTTGTAATTGATTGTCTTTATCATTTTACTAATTAATAATATTATTTATTAGTTTCTTAAAATGCTAATTACTAAGCTACTAAATTTTTGTTAGTTTTAAGTTTTTTTGAAAGTTTAGTAATGTTAATATAAGTGACTTTGCTTTACAGTGGATACAAGAGGATAGCAGTTTACCACTTTGCCTTGAGCGTAAGACCACGAAGAGCAAGGACTTTTCGCTTGGATGGAACCTGCTTGTGCGTAACAGCTTATCATAGATTGTGAGACTTTGATCTTTCACACTAGGTACATCAACCTTTAATAACTGAGTAATTTTTCTTAAGTTTTCTCTCTTTTTTATTCTTCTTTTGAAATTTTAATCTATATAAACACTTTATTGTATTGGAATAATTCATAGGTATGAAAAACAAAAGTTTTATTTTATAAATAACATTTGTCAATAAGAATTAACCTTTTATCTTTGTAAAAAGGTTAGATGTTTTTTAAACTTCTTATTTTGACAGGCTTAGGATTAAATTACTTGTGGATGATTCATATATTTTTTCAGTGCTTCAGAATTAAAAAAAATTTGTTCAAATAACAGTTGAATTTTTTCTTCCATATTTAAATATATAAGCACAATTACCTTGCCATAAAATTATTTAATTATTATAAAATTAGATTTACAAAAATGTGTTGATTAAATTTAATTAACTAATTTATCATTTCAAGTTTATTATTTAATATGTTCTTATAATTCTTATTGTTATTGTCTATTCCAGCTAGGCAGCTGCTGATATACAGTAAAAACAGTCAGCACCACCATGATCTCGATAAAGATAACTATCCCATGATGCAAGTCCTATTACATAACAAACGTAAGATTCAAGTACTCCTAATAGAAAAACTTTGGCCAAAGTTTTTATGGTTTCGAATAAGCCAAGATCTTTTAAAACCAAAAGGAAAAACATAATAAATTTTTATATATCAAGTCAAAACTAGAAATTACTTTCTATAATCTGAGGGTTGCTTCGAAATAAATCGGACAACTTGAGGGTAAGATAATAAAATATAATTAATGATTTTTATTTGAATGCTTAAATATTATCTACTTAAAATTTTCTATAAGTGTTTTCTATATTTTTTTCTAATAAAATACGTTTTAACTAGTTAAAATTGCATTTAAATAAAAAATTTATACAAATTTTATCATTTTAATTTTAATATATTATTTTTTTATAAATTTAGGCTATAGATATAACGTGGCACACTAAACTATCTGTTATTCAGAGAAAATGAATAGTCGCCTTGGTGAGACAGAGTCAAAATGGACCTGCGAATACTGCACTTATGAGAACTGGCCATCATCATTGAAATGTACAATGTGCAGGGGCGCGAAACCCCTCTTAGGAGAAGATATTTATCGGTTAAGGGACCCAAGCCCACAAAGATCTGGCTCCAATGTTGCTTCAGGCCCAGTACCTCCAGCTAGTGATTCATACAATTTAGGTAAATTTTTAAGTTGTTGAACAAATTTTTTTCCACACTTATTTTTTACTATATTTGCTTTCCCATATGACCTATAATAATCAAAAGCTTTGGTCCAATAAGGCTAATAGTGCTCAAAACAGTGTAAAAGTTGAAACTTTTATTTATAGATTTAAACTTTAAATGAAAAAACAAATAAAGAAATTACGTTTTTTATACTCTACAACACAGTACCTTTTAAATCTTTATTTTTTAATGACTGAACAATATTCAATTACGAATTATTGTTAATTTTTATAAAAAAATATTCTAATTTATTACAGCAATTAATGTTTCATTATAAGTGAAAAAAAATCTCAGATATGTGTAACTCATTATACTATTATCAAGTTTATACAAGTCTACACTACATTCCAGAGAGAGTTGAAAAAAGCGTAATAAAAGTTAATGGAATAGTTTGTGAAAGTTAATCTCTATAATGCCGTCTTGATACACACATACTACCAACATCATCTGTTACCGCTTGCAAATTCTATAAATACTTCCCATATTACTTTTTTTTTTTAACTTTTACTGCGTTTTTCCTAACTTTCTCGGAAAATATGTGGGTAATTACCTTTCAAGTAGTAAAGTATTTGTTATTTCCTATTCAATTAGTATTATTGTTCTATATAATTTATTAAAATAAAGTTTATTAAAAATATTGTCTAAAATTATTTTTATTCTGAACTTTACAGGTTCGCAAAATTACAGTCAGAACGTTCCATCGGCCGGAAAATGGTACTGTGAAGCATGTACCTATCTCAACTATCAGAATGCGACTCGTTGCACGCAATGCTCGATCCGACGATCTCCAACTACGACTACAGTGACGGCCACGACGCCCCAACACAATCAGTCGATAAATTCGGTGGCCTCGAATCTCCACGAACACTTGGCGCCACTTAGACTCGGTGACCCACCGCCTCCTGCTACGAATTCTCAGTGCAATGCACCAACGGTATATTAAATATATTTATAATTATTTCATTTTTATAAAGATATAAAATAGAAAAAGTATACTCAATAAAAGTATTATTTGTAAATTTAAACAGGTAAATATGAATCTTAATCCGGAGAGGTGTCCATCAGCTAACAGTGGTCCTGAAAAGTGGTCCTGTCAAGCGTGTACTTACGAGAACTGGCCCAAGTCGGTCCGGTGTGTGATGTGTGGCCATCAGAGGGAAAGGGAACGGGGCCGTGATAAGTCAACAACACAGAACTCAAGCCTGATATTGCCGAGTCCCGAAAGGGATTTGCACCACAATCATCCGCAGCGGGGCCTACCCTCGCCGCCTCACACGCCTTACATACATCAAGCGCAGCGTGACGAGAATTTGGCGATAGCTAGGCGGTAAGCAATAATGCTATTACACATTCTATAAAAAAAGTAAATTTTTGTAAAATTTATTTTTTGTAAACTTGAAACGATCCTTATATATGCAAATTTACTTTAACGCGTGAATGGTCACCGTAGAATTATGTATACCATGACCCAGAGTATCATAGTACTGTGTAACGTTCATTTCATCACGTATTTAAAGGCATTTACATATGTATGAAGCATATAAAGAATTATTAATTGAAAGTACCTTTAATTTATTCAGTCTGATTTGAATTGTTCAACTTCAAATAATTAATTCAGAATGACATTTGTGTTAATATGGATTTGGTTTATGTGTGGATTACAGGAGTTCTCACAGGTATGATGGCAGAAACGATAGTCTTCCTACACCGCAATCTCCTAATAATTGCGACTACGAGCGCAGGCTCAAGCAGTTGAGGCGTCACACGGATTGGTGCTGGTTGAACGCTTGTCTCGGCATTGTCGAAGGCGACAATGCGCCCGTCGAGGCGTACCTCGCCAGCGGCGGTGATCCCGCCCGTCAATTAACGCATTCCGAGGTTTTACTACTCAATAGAAGCAGTGCTTTTGATGTAGGACACACCCTAGTTCATTTAGCTATTAGGTGAGTCTTTTTAACGCATTACAATAAAAATAATCAACGTTTTTAAAATGATAGATTCGATTTATAAGAAAAGAGAATTATTTAGCTTAAAAAAGAGAAAGATCAAAATCTTTTAAATATATGTAATAAAAATAATCTTCTTTAGTCAGTAAAATATAAAATAAAAAATGAATGTTTTCAGTAGAAATGATTGTCCAATTACTGTCCAATTACTTTGTATGTTTTTCAATATATTTCTTTTTCAATTAATGTTACTTTCATACTCTAAATAGTACATTAATTAGATAGGATTTCTCTGGAATAAAATAATTACACTTCTCACGTGTACTCTTTTGTATAGGAAAACTAGAAACAATTCTTTGAATCTTGTAATAATATTATTTTTAAATTTATTTTAATAACTTCTCTACAATTTATTAAAATAAAAAATAATAATATTATCTATGAAATTTATTGATTGAAAAATCTTTCTAATCTAACAATTCATTACAAAAGCTTTTGAGGTCAAATCGCCAAGAAAAATAAACACTTTGAGTATCCTCGATATTTTTCTAAGTTCGATAATACATTTCTCCACGTTCTTGTCTTTGGAATACCCTATAAAACAAAAATTACAGCGGAAACGACTTTTCTTTCTCGGCCGCGCTGTGCAATTATTTATACATTCGGCCCCAAGGTTCTCTCTCGCGTCCCGATAATTTCTTTGGAAAACCTCCAAAAATGCACGTCCGACTACTCGGCGCGCTGCGCTTCTATGTCCGCCTGTCTCTCTCGCTCTCTTTCGCTACTCGCGCGCGCTCGGAGAAAGAAGAATCGAGGCATTGACCTAGAAAGTCCGCGTTCCCCTCCTTGCCGTTACTCTGTGTATCTCCTGCCAAAACAGCTCGATGAATGGGATTTTCTTCTTCTCTTTAGGGAATTCAGAATCATCAGCCGTCCGTGTCATATCTATTTATTTAGGTCAGCGTGGCTGATTGTCCTTAATTTGAAGAATTTTAGTATTAACGAAAAACTAATTAGAGCGTCGAAACAGACGTACGATGAATTGTTTAAACAAATTTTAGCGATAAATTAAAAATATTTATGGGATTATTTAAACATTATTAATAATATAATATTCAACATTATTATTTATGAAGCACGTATTTGAATTTGAATCATTACTGAATTTAGATATTTATTCCCTGGAGCTTCAGTTGCTTCACGTCTAGAATCTAGAAGCTATTTTAAATCATGCGGAATAATTAATTATAGTCAGCTGATTCATTTGTACATAATTAACGTGTATCGTTAATGCATTGATGCATTGATGGACAAAAATAGGGAAGCTACAAAAATAAAGTATAATTTAAAAAATATTTTCGTTTAATCCCATTTTCAAAATTGTTATATACGCATTCATTTTACCTAAAATTACAAAAAATACTATAGGAATGTACTATTGTTTGATCTAATCATTATTTTCATGTCTGTCATGCAGATTTCAACGGGAGGACATCCTGGCGACCCTGCTGTCGCAGATCGAGGGTTCGGGCTCTGGCATCAAGAGGGTGCCGAGCTACGTGGCGCCCGATCTTGCCGCCCAGATTCGCCGGCACGTCACCAACAGCATACGCATGCGGAAGGGCTCCTTTCCTTGCTACTTTGTCACTGACATGGCGACCTTCGCTTTGCCCGCCGAGGTAAAAAAAGTTTGAACTTAAAATTTTCAATTTGCTAGTGTAAATTATGGCGTTACGCAAGCGTCTACCGAGTGGCATTGGGAGTTAATAGTAAAAAGTCATTATCATAGTTTTTAATAGCTTGCCCTAATATCGTGAGAAACTCATTATTATGAATCACGTTTTGTTAACAGTGTTAAAAATATTGAAGTAAAACTTTGTTACTTCTTTTTTTCTCATCTAAGATTAGCATTTAACGTTATTTGATATCGAAGGTCGAAGATCTGCCGAGCATCGTGCAAGAACAGATGCTGGAGGAGTTGCTGGATCGGGAGGCACAGCAGCAGCTGGAGGGCGGCGGCGGTGAGCCGCCCGCGCTCAACTGGTCTCTTGAAATCACCGAGAGACTAGGCAGCCGGCTGCATGCGCTCTGGAACAGATCAGCCGGTGACTGCCTCCTCGATTCCGTTATGCAGGCCACGTGGGGCGTTTTCGACCGTGATAATGCGCTAAGGCGAGCGCTGGCTGACACACTTCAGCAGGCTGGTCAATTGTGAGTTGATTCATGAAATAATTTTGTTTTACTATTTATTGCATTCCATCTTTTTAAAAACGGAATAGTGATTTTTTAGTTGATGAATTTTTAGTATAAGAAGTGTTTAGCATTTTGTCTCTAGTACGATTTTTGACTATTTCTTGTTTTAATATTATTTAATCAATAATAGTATATGAAACTTAAATTAAATTTTTCAGTTTCTATCCTCGTTGGCGAGAATACGAGGCATCGCAGGCTTCCAGAATGTTAGACTTTACTCTCGAAGAAACTCAGTGGCAAGAGGACTGGGAAAATTTGTTAGCGACGGCCGCCCAACCCGGAAGTGCACTAGAGCAGCTTCACGTTTTTGCTTTGGCTCACATACTGAGACGACCAATTATTGTTTATGGAGTTAAATACGTCAAAAGCTTCCGCGGAGAAGATATCGGTAAGATATTGTAACTATATAAATTTTTAAGTATTTGATACCTTTTCGGAATTAAAACTCAATAAAATAATTTCTTTGTTTATTTGCTAATTGATATTAAATTATTGCTTTTGATTTTCAGGTTACGCCAGATTTGAAGGAGTGTATCTACCTCTACTGTGGGAACCCTCTTTCTGCATTCGTTCGCCAATAGCCTTGGGCTACACGCGCGGTCACTTTACGGCCCTCGTGCCAATTGAGCCCTACTCTTCGTCGCGAATTCCCGCTCTCGCTTCGCATCACGGTGGTGTGAATGTCGTGGGCGGTGGCAACAGTCCGATCCAGCAGCTCCAGATGCAAACAACCTTCATGCCTCTTATGGATCGCGACCGCAAGCTTCTACCCATTCACTTTCTTAGCCCTGAAGAGATGGGCCGCGAAGAGACAATACTGAAGCAGTGGCTCGATGTCTGCACGACCGAGGGTGGCATCCTTGTAGCGCAACAGAAGCTGCACAAGAGGCCGCTCCTCGTCGCTCAGATGGTCGAGGAGTGGCTCAATCATTATAGAAGATTAGCGTGAGTAGTAAAGAGGACAAAGGTTACTATGCTACGTGATTTATCGAGGGTGGTCCACGAGTTTTTTTGAAGAGCCATTTTTTACAGATTTTGTTATGTGAACATAAAAA
>JAPYZA010006332.1:0-10000 GCA_030522685.1 Eupelmus azureus | reverse complement strand
TGTGATAACTATAATTTATATTTCGTTTCAGTTAAAAACAAAATCGGCTAATGTAGTTACAAAACTGATTTATTTGTTGTTTAGGATACTTGAGAATCGAATACGTTATTGCCGGATCTCAATATCTCTTCATTAAAATAATAAAATAATTTAATTTTTTAAATTATTTTATCTTTAATTATAATAATTTTTAGGTGATAATTATGCAATACAATATAAAAAGTGAAATAAATCACAATTACAATTATTAATTTAAAATTACTGAATTATTTTTTGTATTGGAATTTTTTTTCATAAAAATCTCTGCATTTCTTACCAGAAATCTATTTAATAGAAATCCGTAGTAAAATATATTAACAAAATTAATTTCTTTATTATTAACAAAAAAAGTTATATTTCATTCAAACCGCCAATTTTTATTTTTGATATTTTTAAATTAAAATCTTGTATATATATATATATATTTAATCGTTTATTTATGTTTTTTCTTTTTGTTATCTACAATTTAATAATAACACTACTAAATGATAAATAGATAAAACATAGATTGTAAAATTTAATTAAATTAATTAATGTCAACTTTAATTGGGATGAAAATTTTAACATATTTCTTTCATGCTAATAGTGAGTTCCACTTTCAAGGTCAAGTATATAATCTTCAAAAAATGTTTGACAACGCGGATCTTGAATGAATTACTTATCGTTGTGTTGCAGATCTTCCTATAACTTGACGCGTGCTCTTTATCCCCCCTCCTTTATACTCTCGGTCTTCGTCTCTCTCTTTCTCACTCTCTTTCATATTATTTGCAGTACTATATACAAATAGCATGTAGTATTACAGAAAATAGATTTCGATGACTTTATTGTTCGTGTGGTGAATTTTTGAGGAAAAGGAAAGACTGTTGATCTCCGCGAACTATCCATTTATTTAAAATCTTGCCGACGTTTCGGACGTTTTAAATACGTCGATCCCTTTTCAAGGCAGTCAAATAATAACTGGCGAGTTACTGCGGAGTCACATTGTCGTTGTGTAGTCTGTAACATTATTATCCGCGAAGAAACTTTTAATAATAATAATTTTCCGTATAATAAAAATGTGTTGGCGTTCTAATAATGTTGTTGGAATAAATTTCATGCTATTTAATTATTTTGTTAAGCAGCTCCATATTTTTTAATAAATTTTTTTATTATAATAAAAAAAATTACTCATATTTTAATAAATTGTAGTACTATTTTAATTATTCACAAGTAATAATTAATATGTTTACTTTTTCCCTTATGATGTCTTCCACTTCAAGAGCTGTACTTAAGTTATCAGGGTACGGCATTCCATGAGTAATAATCGTCGATTCCAAAGCGACCACGGGCAATCCTTTTTCTTTAGCAAGCGCAACATCTTTACCAAAAGTCAAAATTGAATCCTTGCTCTGATGGTTATGTCGAACTACAACCTTTTGGAGAATCGAGATGTCTTTTGTTATTTTTACAAACTTCTTCAAATGACAACCCAGTACAAAATTCATGATGAACTTTTCGAACACTTTGGCAGTGCTCCAACCGAAGGTTCGAACGTTCTTTCAATTTAAAAGCTAATTGATTCATACGTATGACTGCAAGAATCAAGCGACCGATTGCACTGTAAAATTTATAAGAACATTTTATGAATTCATTAACATATAAAATTTAATATAATAAAGAAATTGATTAATTTTGTAAAATTCCGCGAAATAGACCGCGACCTTCACCGCGACTGAGAGCACTAAAATGATATGCACATATGCTGTAAACTCATTAAAAAAAAAGTAAGGTTAAGAACAGGAATCACTTGTTGGCTCTGGAACTGACTATAAGACGCGCCGCAGCGGCATCAAAATATTTCGTGATTACGAAACATGCTAATGAACTCTTGAATTTTTCCCTCAGTAATCCAGCAAGTCACTACTCAGCACCTAGCGGGACATTACTTTTCTTTACGAATTGTATACGAATGCAGACGGACGCTTTCGTGAGCGGCGAAAAAGAAATCAACGTTGTATAAAACGATATTAATACATTATGGCCAGTAATAAGAACAGTAAATCGAAAGAAATCGGTGCCATCGCCAAATTTTATTTACTGACGTACAATTTACTTCAAGTCCTAGGGTAAGCAAAAATAATTTATTTTACACTTTTATTATTTAATTACATCATTGCATAAATAATAGAAATTTTTCTTTCTACTTGCAGATGGTGTCACATACTGTACAAATTAATAAACTTTTATATAGGAAGTGAAGAGAAGGGAAAAACTTTATGGGAAACTGTTCAGTTATCAGTTATCGTTTTCCAAAATGCTGCTGCCTTAGAGGTATTGATTTAGACTATATTGGTATTAATTAAACTATTATTGCTTATACTAATAAACTTCAGTTTTGATTTATATTTTTAACTAGATTTTCCATGCCTTTACTGGATTAGTAAAGTCAAATCCAATAGTTACTACATTCCAAGTTTTAAGCCGTGTTGCGGTTGTCTGTGGTGTTATATTAGCAACACCACCGAGTCATGCAGCAGCTTCACCTGGTCTACCTTTAGCATTACTTGCCTGGTCGGTTACTGAAATAATTCGATACAGTTTTTATTTTACTAATATTATAGGATATGTACCTTATTTTCTTAACTGGCTGAGGTATGTTATACTTAATAAAGACAAAATTTTTCAGTATAATCAACTAAACCTTAAAATAATATTTCATAAACGTTTTTAGATATACAACATTTATTGTGCTGTATCCTATTGGAGTCACAGGAGAACTTTTATGTTTCTATGCTGCTACCAAATATGCTAGTGCCAATTCAACTGCTTGGAGTTACACTCTTCCTAATGCCTGGAATTTTACTTTCTGTTATAATTATGCCTTGATCACAATAATGTTATTGTACCTTCCACGTAAGTACTTTTTAAATTTTTTTAATGTTGATTAATTTAAAATTGCAATAATAATTCTTGAATTTTTTTATTTAATTTCAGTGTTCCCTCAACTTTACCTTCATATGTTTTCACAAAGACGCAAGGCTTTAGGTACTACTGCTACAGTTTCTAAGAAAGTCCAGTAATTCTAAGCAAGAATGTTTATTATAATAGTACAAAGTCTTCAAAAAGTACTTTCTAAGTCAGTATTTTTTGTATTGAGAAAACTTTTTGAGAACTATCAAATGGGATAAAGACTATTTTGCTAATATACAGCTTATTTTTAAGGTGATGTGTTATTGAATCTCGAAACTATTTTATAGACAATGTTATTTAATTATGGTTTTTGTAATTAATAAAAATACTATCTAATTTTCAGATTGTAAAAATAAAAATTTTTTCATGTTGAAATATTTTGTTCTTTAATGAAGCACAATCGCATGTTGTAATTATAGTATTTAAATTAAACAATCACAAAGATGCATTTTATTTTAATATTAATTTTAATGAATTCTTTTTCTATTAGAGTTTCATAAAAACATTTAATTGATTTTAAAGTTTTTCAATGATTAGAATGGTACATTAATTGAATAAAATTTGATCTGTTCACTATTTATAAAGATTAATATGAGAGATCTTTACAGGTATAGTTTATAAGAAAATGATAGACTAGTATATTTTAAAATTTATTTATTTATAATTTAATTATAAAAATAACCTAATTTATGCCTGATCGCCAGTAGGCATAGATTTAATAATGTCAGAGTTACCAGGATCGGTAATAGACAGTGTGCAGACTCTGAAATATTTACCGCAAGCTGTACCAAGTTCAATGTTATTACCAGTGTAATGGTGCACTCCAGTTTTGGCCAACATGGCGTAATATTCAATTTCTGATTTCCTGGAAAAAAACATTAAATATTTAATTAATTTTTGGCATTAAAATAAATTTTATTTTTAGATCCGCACTTACAAGCGGATATAGGAGACTTCTCCGTAGCACTCCTTTCAATAATAAAAATAAAAAGAAAAAAAAAATATACAATAAAAAGGAGCACTACATCTCAGTCTCTCACCTAAGAGGAGGAGTGTTGTTGGCGATGATGACAAGTTTGGCTTTTCCTTGACGGAGGGATTTTAGTGTCTGCTTGTAGCCCAAAACATATTTTCCAGACTTCATGACCAAGGCTAACCTGGAGTTGATGCTCTCCATCGCCTTTTTCTATTAAACAAAATTAAAGAAAAATTATCATCATTCAATTTATAATTTAATTCATAGGTTTAAAAAAAATTTGCTTTTTATAAAACCTTTGTTCAGGATTTAAGTTATACAATTTATGGTGTAAAGTTGTTCATACATTTAAATTATTTTTTCTATATTAATCTTAAAGCCGATATGAAAACCTTTCAAATGAAAAAACTGAAAAACTCATTTTATGTAACTTAAAACATTGGATGTAGTTGATCAGATAAATTTACTGATTTGTTAGGATGTTTAAACAACTTTTTCAAAATTTTTTTCAATGGCACATAAGTTTTTGATAAAATGGACTCTTTTCAATTAAAAACTCTTTATATTTATTCTAAACCTATTACAAATTACAAATATCTTAATATTATAATTACATGATATCTTGAATTACAAATATTTATATTTTACTTGTACAACTTAGGCCTATGTATTATATGCAAGTTAGCTTCATAATTGAAATTAACTTTAAATCTATATAATTTTATTTAATCTACAGTAAAACAAAACCTTGCACTTTTTTTTACTAAATTTAATCTTAAAACATTGGATAAAAGTTGAATTTTAACTTTCATTAGACTTTAGTAGACTTTAAATATTTTTTTAATATGTACTGTACATTCATAAACGTTTTCATCCTCTTTTTATTACGATTTTACTCATTTTCATTTTAACATTTTTGTTAATCTCGACATGCATATTTTTGCATTTATACAAGTCTTGAAAAGGGAGATAAAAAGCCCTCCGAAATATTTATTCATCTATGGAAGTATGAATAAATATTTAACTATTTATTTTTTAAAATAAAAATAAAAATTTTAATTTCTATAAACTACTTTAAAATTAAAGTGTAAATCGTAAAAAAATATAGAATGAATTTCTAAAATCATGTAATTATATGTAATGTTAAGAAAACACGTGCAAATTCTAACCTATACACTAACCTGTTTCTTTTGCGCAACCATGTTGGCGGTTTAGCTGTTCTTTGGGCTGTAAAAAATAAATATAAAATAGATTAAATTATTATAATTATTTTATTTAAGGATTAAACTTTAAATGATTAACATACAACGCACTTTAAATAAAAATCATGTAAAGTACTTTCATAATCGAACATACCTCACCAAAATCCAAATGTAAAAGAAAGCACAATGGCCGCTATAACCGCATTGCCATCCGCCAGCATTGCCACGAAGTTGCTTCCGTATCACGATTTCAGGATTTCCCAGCTGAAGTTGTAAACATGAAGATCATTGCTACCAAATTGACGATTTAATTTCAATTTAAAAACTTTTTAATTTAATTTTTTTACAAGCACTTAAAAGAAATAGATTTTTAAATACTGATTAAAAGAAATAAAAACATTTATCTACAAAAAATAATGATGAATCAATACGATATTAAATTAAAGATTTATATTCAATTAATAAAATTTTATCTGTATAAAATGCATATTTTATTTTATTTTATTTATTAAAAACGTGTGATATTACCGTTTTTAATACAAAGCTATTAATTAGGAAATGTTTAAAGATATGTTATTTTTAAAAATTTTAGCATATCATATGATCATATGATCGTTCGCGAACTACGCACGCTAGTCTGCAAGATTTAAGGAAGATCTGAACAGTTTTGAACACAGTGCACTTTTTAAAAAAGTATGTAAATATCTTTATTGCTTTAACGTTTTTAAAAAGTTTTGATTAATTGTTGTCTTTGAAAGTACAAAAAATATTTTTCATTAAAAAAATCTTCGGTTATTTATACAGAACTCCTTAAAAGTATTCAATCCAGACAAAATACTGCTGTATAAAGAGTACTTATATATCCTTAATTTTTTTTATGGCCTATATAGGGGTCGCATGATAATATTTCTTATATTATGCTTTAACAATACTAAATATGCATATTTATCCATAAATAAGTATTATTTTTTTAAAAAAAAAGATATATCTATCGGCTACGGCCGTTTATAGTGGAAATTCGTTATACATTACCCGGCGTGAAAGTGTTATGATTAAAAAGTGCAGAATTTAAAAATTTAATAATAAGCTTTCAAAATTTTTTCATAAGCTGAAGCATATTTGAACAAACAATTACAGTATATATAAGTTCATTAAAAAACATCAATTTATATGCTTTTTTATTAAAAATCATCACTCAGAAAAGCCATAATATAAAAGAATTTAAAGAAAAGAAACTATTATATTTTTATCAAATTGTAGTTCTCATATACTTTATTGTTAAAACTATCAAAATTAAAGTCACTAAATGGAATTTAAAAAAATACTAGTTTGTTATAAGAAACCAAACTTTTTATCGTGGATATTTTTTTTTTTAAATATTAACATAACAAAGTAAAAGAGGTCAAAAAATGTTTTCCTACAGTTTCGGACTTAAAATAAAAATTAAAAAATAATTTCAAAATTACCAAAAGAAATCACGAAAAAAAGTGGAAAGAAGAATATACTAAAGTAAAACAAGTACAGTACAGTATGGTACTCAAGTTTACCTGAAATGTTACCGATAAACAGAATCAATGGACAATGCGATCAAACTCAATGTACTCATTCAGAAACAAATTTATCTCGTAACAGAGTTTGATAATTTATTATAAGCAAACAGTCTATGAAAGTGTAAAAAAAAATTAAATAATTTTCTGGTAAAACTATTAGTAAGTTAATAAATAATATTTAATAATGATTAACAGATTAATATTAATTTTAATAGGTATTAAATGACATATAAAGTTTAATTCTTTTTTACTTTTATTATTAAAAAATAAAAACAATTCACTTGATTTATTAGAATATTTAAATGACAAAAAATATAAAATTTGATATTTAGAATAGATCATGTTTATGTATTTTCTTATAAACCTATATATATATATATATATATATATATATATATATATTTATTTATTTATTTATTTGTGTATATAAATATATATATATATATGTATATACATGCCCACAGAATAAGGCATATATTTTTTCAATTTTCATCCTTTATCGCTCGCACTTTTCAAATATGTTTAAACATACGTTTACATGTTGCTTTTTCTAATACTAAATATGACTTCATTGTCTGTTTGACTTTTTCAATTTCTTTTAGAATATCTTTATTATTTGGATTCTCTTCATTTGCTTTTTTAAGATCTGCAAGCCCTAACTCATAATCATTTAAACCCATATGAGCCTGTCCTCTTCGAAACAGTGCCTTGCTATTATTTTTATCTAAAGTTAGCACTTGATTACACAAACCAAGACAGTCTCGATATTTAGATTGGTGAAGCTTAACAGCTGCTAAATTAAGAAGCATAACTATTTTAATTTGATTGATTTCTGCATTATTATTTGGAGCATCTTCTAACGTCATCATCCAGTCATAGTATCTTAAAGCTTTTTTGTACTTTTTCTCTGCAGTTGAGTACTTTTTCATCTTAAAGCAGGCATTGCCAACATTTTTTATTTTATCTATAATTTCTCTAATATTTTCATAGGTAAGCTTATTTTTATTTGAAGTATTATTCCAGTCTTCAGGATATGGAGTGTAAACATCTTGATCGTCATTATCTTCTAATCCCCAATTATCTTTTCCAGTCAACTCACCACAATCAATTATACTAATCTTTTCTAAAGGTTCATCTTTTTCTATAGGAACTTCATTCAATTCTTTAACAACTCCTAAACCACTTAAAACTTTACCAAATACAACATTTGTATTGTTTAATTGAGGACAAGAAGCCATTGTTATAACAAACTGTGAACTATTACTGTTGGGCTTTCCTTCATTAACCATGCTAAGTAGTCCTTCTTCATTGTGAAATATTGTCAAATCTTCATCTTCAAAATGTGGCCCATAAATACTTTCTCCACTGGTGCCATTAAAGTTAACAATATCTCCACCCTGCACCATTAACGTTGAAACAATCTTGTGAAAAATTGATCCTTTGTAATGCAAGGGTTTGCCTTTTTCGCCTATTCCTTTTTCGCCTGTACATAATGCACGGAAATTTTCTGCTGTTTTTGGCACTTTATCTTTAAAAAGTTCAATAACAACTCTTCCTATTTTTTCATTAGAAACAGCAATGTCAAGAAAGACAATTGGATTATCTGATAAAACTTTCATACTCAAAATTAATCTGAAAACTAAATAAATAACATTAAATTTTTATTTTAAATATTATTACCTTTAATGTTGGAAACTCCACATAATTAAAATTTAATTATTCTAATATTGTATGTTTACGTACCAGGAAAATATTTAGAAAATTAACCGCATTATCAGATTAGGGTAGGTCACTACTCTTGTATAAGGCTAGATTATTATACAGCGTATTATGGCGCGTTGATCGAGCGCGGCGTATTTGAATTTATACTATAATATAAATTTTAGACATAAGAGAAAACAAACTGAGATGTAAGTTTTATTACAATATTTAATAAGACTGTAATAACTGATTTTACAAAGATTTACATACAAATATTTAAAACTAAAAATAACGAAACATTCTAAATCGCACGGAAAGCTGTACAGCACAAGCGCTTGCTGACAGCTGTTAAGAAATTCGACAGAGTAGTTCTCAAGAGAAGATGTTTCTCGTCAGAGACTCAGAACCGAAGTGACCATTCAGTTTGAGCAGAGGCACATAGAATCGCCATCTGAAGGAGTCACAGCACAAGGATGGAGGTTTTTCCTTGTAACTTAGGTAAAATTCCAGCCTCGGTCATCTGGCTCCAATCATGCCGTTTTACTGAGGTTGGGTCGAGCGCTGCTCGAGGAAGATTGCTTTATGACCACCAACCATGAAGTAACAACAAATTTTTTATTACACTTATATATTACTACACCATATATATTCTTCGTGAACGACCGACTAAAACACAGATTTTCCTGACTATAAGTTTCTTAGTAGTAAGAGCGTCGAGAGTCGCATATTTAATATTTTATTATTATTTAGCAGTTTTTCTTTCCGAGCCTTCCGTAGCGATAGTGTTTCGAATTTCGAATTTATATAAACGTGGTTCACATATCAAGCGTATCCCCGAAAACAAACCCATATCAATTCTACTGCAATCCTGCTGTAATTCGTAGCAGCAGACCATACGTGGTATACTTCCAATTCCGATCGAAATTCTGACCAAGAAAAATTGTGACTGCTGCAGGCGGCAGAATTGCGTTATAAGTACTGATGGATGAGAAGTGCATTCATAATACCACGAAAGATTCACGAATTTAAGTAGCAGAATTTCTGCACATAAGTACTGCAAAACTAGCAGCAGATCTACAAAATAGAATTGCGACAGAATCTTACAGCAGTTAAGTATATCAGAATGATATACAGGTATTAATGACTACCTGATGCACTTAATTGTGCATCCAACAGAATTCTGTCAGAATTGCATCAAAAAATTGCAGAGGATGCGTAGAGCAGAATTGCTCATGAAATCGGAAATAGACCACGCATAGTCTGCTATAATCGCAGCGCGTCCGATTCTGTTACCAGGGATACATTGACGTATTTACAATACCTCATAAGAATCGGAAATCACGGATTAATTTAAACGTTTTTTCATAAAAATGTATCTCTCTTGGCGACTCAAGGGAACTTCGATCACATATCCTTAAGTTTTCTTTTCCTTCTTCTTTTGCATTTTCAGTTTCTGTTATTTGTTTCTAACTGATAGAGTATTAGATGAATTAAGGGGGCCAGCCTGGGTTGAATCGACTGAAAATGAATAAAACATTTATTATGATTTAAAATAGTATATCATAGCTTTTATTGATATAAAT
>JAPYZA010006331.1:0-12816 GCA_030522685.1 Eupelmus azureus | reverse complement strand
GTGGGGGAAAATACCTTTATTTTAAGCAGTTATATGCTATAGCTGGTTTCATCGAAGCCCACCCTAGTTAGTCGATGAAGCTTCATATCCATAATTGCTACCCCGTAAAGTTTCTTATGACCAGTTCGATGAAATTAATTTTTCTAAACGGATTTAGCTTCAGTATCCTCACCATTCTCGCATGAACGAGGGGTTTTTAAATTAATTTAAAAAATTTAAAATAATGATTTTTTTTATTTTCAGGTCTTAAAGGTGGTTTGTCCCCTTAAGATGGTTTTTCGAGAAATTAAAAATATTAATCTGGTTTAAAGTTATGCCATATTGAATTGGAGCATTGTAGCGTAAAAATGGGTTCACGGTTTATATACCTTGATTGTTTCTAAATCTTTAAATTATTGTAACTTCGGTTCTAAGCATCGTAAAAACCTTTTAGACCTCGCAAATTAAGGTCTTAGTATCAACTTTCTTTCTATGTCGCACTTAAATACCTCATATGCGACCTATACGACGCTTTCCGTGACAATGCATTGAACGCGTTGCTTATATCGTAAAATTAAAAAAATACGTTTTTAACGATTTTAAAACACTCATAGCTCTTAATTGAGACACGGTAACATAATGAAACTTTTTGGGCGCTTTCTTCTATGTTAGAACTAACTTTTCGCATAATTTTGGGACCGAAAAATAAAAAATGATTTTTTTTATAAAGCATTAAAGTTGGCGTTTTTCGAAAAATAGGGTAACTTCAAAGTAACGTAGCTCTCTTGATTCTCAACATTTTCAAACGTTTGAAAATGAAAATTAAAGGTCTTATGAAGAGCTTTACATCCCACTTTCAAGAATTGAAAAATGACAGGCTTTTAAAGAAAGAATGAAATTCGTAAAATTTACTGTTTATATTTTAAGTTGTAGCGAAGTCCCACTGTTCTAAAACGATTAAGTGCTAAATAATTAATTTGAAGTTTAACTCAATACGAAAAAACCCACTTTGTCCGGTTAAAATTCGATAAGATCCCGATTTTTGGCAGCATTTTGAAAAATAGCTGATTTTAAGACTTTGAGGTTATGTAACTCAACACCATGTTGTTAAACAAGGCGTATTTTTTTAGGATTATTTGATAAAAAAATGTATTTTTAAATATATTTTTATTTTAAATCTAGAGATTAATAAAATATTAGCTCTTTGATTTCCACTGTGATAGATGGGTAACATGAAAATTTTGGATATGGGTGTTATAACAACTTTATTTTCATGTATTTATTGGAAAAAAATTTTAATTGTACTTACAGCATTCTCAAATACATATATAAAATATAATCAGATAACATACTTTACAAAATTATTTTGTCAATTTAAAACAAATAGTACGAATAAATATTAAATTAAATTTGAAATTCGTAAAATTTATTTGGGAATAAAGGGTAAAATCAAGGGAAATTAAGTTTCTATTTCGAGTTTTACATTAATTTAACAAAAAAACAGTTTTCGGCAGCTTTATATCAAGTTTGAAATATAGAAGAGTTATGCTATTTACCTTACATAGACAAACAAATAGTTATAAAAAATACATTTTATTACTAAGTTCTACACCTAATTAATTAGTTCTGAACCATTCTGAAATAGACTGAAAATTTGAAATTTTTAGAACAGATTTTTTAGTGCTAAATTGAGTTTCGGAATAAGCTTAATATAAGCATTCACTGCTACGGTTCATAAACTCAGTGGATTCCATATAACAAAATTTTGATATGCGGTACGAGTAATAACAATT
Organism: Eupelmus azureus; assembly: GCA_030522685.1. Lineage (NCBI taxonomy): Eukaryota > Metazoa > Arthropoda > Insecta > Hymenoptera > Eupelmidae > Eupelmus > Eupelmus azureus. The sequence continues at coordinate 11,044 of JAPYZA010006331.1, read as the reverse complement.
AACACGCCAAGACCACAAAGCACAAGAAAAACATTATTTAATATAGTTATACGTACAAGGAAGTCTTATTCATTTAATTTTATAATTTTATAATTTCATACAAAAGAGTACTTCATTATTGCTTCTCATGTGACGTAACTCAGGCTTTCAACTTTTCTCTATACTTTGTACCCCATCATATATAGCATGCATTTTTCTCCTATACACCGATATTATGGACTGCAAATGTCAATGTATGGAGCGCGAGAGTTGATTGGTAGACTATATCAACTATGACACCTGTCTGATCACGACTACAGAATAATCTATTTACTAGCGCAAGATTATAGTCCAGGAAAATTAGGTTTTAAAAATAAAAAGATTGTTAGTCGATCGGTACCACGTAAAGTTGGCAGAGGGGAAGGTAATAAACGAAAAAAAAAATTATGTGTGCGTGGGGAAGATATCGGGTGGATTTGGGGTGTGAAAAGGTACGGTAATTGAGCACTTGCGATTTCCGGCTAAATTTTACGTCAAATAAAAAAGTATTGAAACAAAAGTTGTTTTATTACGTGCACCTCAAGAATACTATAAAAAGAAAAATATTAAGGATTTTAATATTATTATGTTGTACTAATAAAATTTATTTTAATTTATTTGAATTATATTTATACAATTTATACATTCAATTAATCGAATCGAACTACTTAATTTATTTTTACAATTTTTATATTCAATTTATTTATAAGTATTTTAATTAAAAATGCTTAATAGTTAAAGCTTTTGATTGACTTATTTGTCGAGTTTTTGTTTTTTGGATTTAGCCCTTTGTCGCTTAGGTGGTAATTGTTGTTGATGTTGTTGCATTTGCATAAAGCGCGTCATCATGAACATTTGCTGCTGATGCATAATTTGCTGAGCCATTTCCGGATTCAATGCTACTGGATTATACTGCCCCGGTGTCATCGGGAATTGCAGCGGTAATGGCTGCTGTGCTGTACGCTGTGGTTGTTTTAATTGTTGCAAAACCTGATATGGTTGTCCCGACTGTGTCGCGTTCGGAAATAGAAGCGTTGACTGCCATTCAGACTGTTGATTGTACAGATTTTGCATTTGTAACTGCAACGGATGTGATTGCTGTGGCTCAGGTTGCTTCTGATTGGGTAATTGCGTCTCGCACTGATGACGAGGCACACTTGGCTGATTCCTCTTAGATATGGGTTTCAATTTTTCTGGAGGTGTATGGCTCTGCTGCATCAGTAGTGACCGCTGTAAAGTCTGCTGATGCAGTAATCGACGCTGCTGCTCTGCTACAATTATATTTTTGGAAAGCTTTGGATTGTGGCTATTTGACCTCAATGAGTCAGCCAGTGGCATCGTAATCGTATCAGTTGTCACGGTGCTCGATGTCGCAGTCACTGATGTCATCGTAGCCGTAAATGCTGTGACTGATATCGTTGTAGATATTGCTGCTGCCTTCGATGTGCACGCTTCATGCTGAAATTGATTAGCAGACGTCTCTAAACTTTTGACGACATGGTCCTCTTCAAGCTGAATGGGATCGTCGTGATGTTGATTTCTCAACCAATCCAGGCTTTTGTTAACCGGATCTTCATAGTACCCCTGGGGCTCTCTGCCGTTCCCGTACTCGTCTTTACAGTTTAGTTCCCGAAGAGGAGCACGTGGAATTTTTGTTGGATAGTCTCCAGTGAACTTTAGCCCCTGTTGCTGCGCGGGTCGAACTCTCTGTTCAGAGATCTTCTTTGATTTTCTCTGCATTTTGCTCATAATCGATGGAGGCTCGAACAGAATCTCCGGGTTACTTTTGGCTTCGTAGACATTTTCCGACTTTTTCGTTAATAGATCATCGTCTTGATCCTGGCAATGGTTGTTCACACCGACTTGATACCAGTCGATATCATCAGAAGGTTTGGCTGCTTCAAACGGCTCCGGTTCATTGGTCTTCTCCTCGCTGATCGGTGAGAAATCACCGACAAAAATGACATCGCTTTCGACACTGAGCGAATCCGGTGATGTTTCATCAGTCGATGATATGTTCTTTAAGAGACCATCCTGTTCGGCTTGCCTTAGCCAAGCTCTGCATGTAGACACAGGAATATTGAGGAAATTAGCAACCGCTGACTTAGTTTTATTGCCTCTGGCATACAAAAGAATGGCCTTCTGCCTGACAGCTATAAGACGAGGTGGTTTTTTCGTTTCATCTTCAGATCCGTTATCTGTTGTTCCGTCTTCGCTCGTCACTACTACGTACTCATTGAATTCCTCGTTTTTATTGACTTCAGTTACTTCTGCGTTCTTGGATAAAGAACGGTGTTTAGTTCTTTTTTTTATCAGATCCGAGCTTCCTTTTCGGCTCATTATATATTTTATCAAATTCCTTTATCAATAATGGATTCTCACTAGAACTTGTTAGATTTTCAAATTTTGATATTCTTCGCTATTATGGCTTAAGAATTTTTTTAATCAACATAAAAGGTCTTCGATCTGCAAAAATAGAAATATTTTTATTATTATACATCTGGTGTAGAAAGATGTTAAATTATTGAAATATGGATGGGGAAACCATTTTTTTAGTTTCCTGATAAATTAGTAGTTTACATTACACATTATTAGATAAAATTCTGGTTATAATTACTAGAATATTATTAGAATTTATTGTAGCAAATTTATTTTCCTCCATTCTAAATTGATGTTATCAATACTAGAAATTTTTTCTAATGTTTATTTGAAAAAAGTACTTATATAAAAATATTAAATTCAAAAGTAAATTTTTAATTTATCAACCGAGAAAAAACTAAGTATTCTAATGTTTTATCACTTTATTATTTATTTAATAAAAACTTCGTATTAATTATTATTATTATGTTATTTTGCAAGCATTCAATTGCTTTTTAATTTACAGAAGTACTCATTTGTTTTTACAATATTACAGTAAGAAATTTTCACAATTACTCTTTTGTGCTAAATATTTGCAGAATAATTTTTGTCACAATAATTTTGTGATGACGTCAATAATAAAGTACAGGAAACAGCAAGATGCAATAATAAGATATACCTAGATAGATATACTTTATCTGTCTATGGAGTTCAAAATTTTTTAGGTTAAGACATGAGTGAAATCCTTAATAATAAGAATATGAATAGTTTTTTTTTTGTATTTAATATGTTTTTCTTTTCTTGTTTTTTCGAGGGAATTAGACCATGAATTCAAAATAGATTTAATAGAAATTATGGGTAAAAATTTAGTTAGCCTTAGGAAGCTTATTTCTAAAATATTTACAAACGAAATTTCCAACCGTTGAAATAGAAGAATCAAAATTTTATGCACATCGTCATTTGCCCGATCTACATTTTTAATCATACCTCAAATCTCAACTAGAATACACTAAAATTTTTAAAGCTTTATTTAAGGGTTTATAATGATGTATACAAATTATCAAAATAATTAAAACGTTGTTTTCCGAGAAATTTCACTAAATATGTAAAGTTCAGATATTTTTCGGTTTGAATTTTCCAGCAAAGTAAGTTTTTGGTCGTTTCTCTTGTATTTTTAATATTAAAAGATATTTGATTGTTTTTAATGGAAAAATTTTCTAATTTTTTAAACAACTTGAGTTCAAACTTTTTAATTCGAGAATGATTTCATGTATAGAGATTTGCATGTTGAGAAAAATATCATGTTAATATGAACTTGACAACAAGATGTTATTGGAAAATTCTAAATTAAATGAAAAAACTAAATGGATTCTCAATTTCTTGATAACAAAGAAAGTTATACGTCACTTTTAGGTATATGTAAACAACAGATCGAGATTTAAATTCTGTGAGTATATTTCACGCAAAGTCTGTTTATTCGACTTATAAGTAAAGCAGTACCGGCAAATCCAGCCTTAGTCGCAAAGATGAAGTATCAAAATTTATAATTACTTACGAAACCGTACTTTACAGCTGCAGCACTATATCTTATGTTTAAAATTCTGCACAGATTAAGATTATACACCTCTACTGTTGATCAAAAATTGACTACTGTTCGCCATTTTCTCGATGCCTCACCGGTAATTTCCTCTTCCCCCACTCTCTGAGATCGTTACCAGTTGTTACTCCCATTTAATTTTTAATAATTCGATAATATTCCTTATGTTCAGATAAGGCATTCTGTGACCATTATATAGGTTTAAGGTCATTATATATTACCTACATATCATGGTAAAACATTCAGATCTGCCACTAAAAAAGGGCTACGTCAACAAATTTTTTCAGATATCACTTAATCTTACTAAGTGTTCTTAATAAAAAATAATCATAAAAAGTAAATTAACAACTATAGCATTCTGGTGTAATATTCACAAATATATGTATCAAAATTATGATATTAATTACCAATGTTTTTGTTGCTATCTTTTTATAAAAACGCACCAAATTTTGCTAATCAGTAATATACATTTATTTACTGTAGTAAACTGTGCGTAACTAATCTATGAAAAAAAAAACTGAGTAGAGTACATTGCGAGAATTGAGAGAGAAAATTGATTTTTATTTACGTAATGTTATTGCACTTTTAAGAACAAGCATTGAGATTATTAAAAAGCATTAAGGAAAATAAGGAACTTAATTTTTAGTATATTATCCACAACGAATATTTATCTAGCTAGACTACGTTTCATAAATTTTCATAATCATTCATTAAAACAAATATCTTTAAAAACTTTTTTCGAACTCTAAACAATAAAAACAATATTAAAAGTCGATGCATTTACATTCTATACTTACTCTTTCAACTGAGCATTCAATTTTCAATAAATTGCTTATTCTGGGTTTATGAAAAATAATTTAATGTATTCCTCTTATGAGAACAAGTAAAACAATCAGTAATAAATTTTTAAAGTTTTTATTTAATTACAAATATAATTAGATATTAAATTTATTAGATATTATTCTCTTGACATTAAGAAGAAAAAACTGATGAAATATTTTGACATGTCTTTATTTGTATAATTTATTTTTGTACACATAAAATAAGATTAAACCTAAATAAAATTTATATAAAGTTTTTTTTATAAATACATATACACTCTTACTTTAAATACACATATAATATAATAGAATAATATAATATTTCGTAGCGAGATAAGCTAAAAAAGACAGATACTTATTCTAATGAAGACAAACACTATTGCTCATAAATAATCTTACAAAGGCAAAATATAATAATTTCAATTTTATAGTTACAGTATATATATACTAAAAAGCCAAGGGTTATAAGTGATATTTTGTACTCAAGAAAGTTAATGTCATCAAAATTATAAAATCTTCTCTTTCTAGTCGCCGAGTAACCATATGTACTGTATATTTTTGCAATAACACCTAATTAAATTAAAAAAATATATCATGTTTTTTAAATGTTACTTGTACCCCGTGATTTCTCAGCACTTCGTCTGCACAACAAGCATTCGAAAATGAAGTTTCAGTCTTTTCGTTGGCCTTAGAAGATAAATCATAGCCTTGTTAAATTAACTTAATGTATGAATGTATGGAGTACTTGAAGAATTTCCATAATTTCGCTTTACAATCCCAGTAGTATTGAGGCTTAAATCCTTTCTTTAATATAATTATCTGCTTCTTCTGTGATCATCGTATAACATTTATTTGATTTAGCCAGTCACCTAAAATAATAACTTTTTGTTTTAATACATTTTTGTTTTTATGGTTATAACGAAGCTACGATTTAATAAAGATAACGTTACAGCTCTTTTTCTTAAACAAATTCATTTGCAAAATAACAATTATATTAAAGATATCAATTGATTATAAGAAAAACTTCTTTTATAATATTCGAAAGTTCATAAAAAGGATTATACGGATAGAAAGGACTAATAATGATCAATAATAAATAATATGTAAAAAAAATAATAATTAGAAATAAGTGACGTTCTTAAAAAATTGTCGCAGTTCGTTATATCGAAAATAATTATCTCTTCTAATTTTTTTGAAAAAATTATAATTGTAATTGGTTCTACCTTATCTAAATTATCTGAATTATCGGAATTATTAATTTTCTAAATTATCTGAAATTTTATATACAGCTTTATATATAACTGAGTATTGGTGACAGAGATATTTGAGGTGTCATTTATTTAAATGTATTCTTGTAAAGCATATTATTTTTCACAAATGTTTATTTATATACAAGATAATATAATTTTTTTATTTTTATTTCCTTTAAAATAATCTATAGAATGAGAGAATTTTAATTTGCTTGAGCTATTTTATCTTGTAATAAAAAATAATTTAAATAAAATCTTAAACAAACACATTGTTTAAAAATTTAAATTCTATTACTTAGGGAAATGAGTTGCAGCTTTTTAATATTGATTCATATATCAATGTTAAATAAAATATTAAAATGTGTAGCTATGTCTCAAATGAATTGTATATAAAAAAGTAATGTATAGCTATTTAAAATCTATAAATTAGAAAAATTATGTTACATTTATTGCATTTGTTTTAATTTAATTATATTCATAAGTTCTCTTACTTACCTATTTTTCTAGATATCCAGAAATACTTAGCATGCATTGCGAGTCTGCCATGCTAATTGTCAAATTTTTGCTTTTTACGCTTGACTTTTCGATGCCTCTGCGGCCGTTGTTCTTGATTTTGGGTTTGCATCAAATGAGCCATCATAAGCATTTGATGCCGATGCAAAATTTGCTGAGCTAATTCCGGATTCAACGCTGCTGGATTTAGCTGCGGAGGTATAACTAGATGCTGTGAAGGTATGTTTCGAAACTGCAACGGTTGTTGCTGCTGTGCTAGGTATTGTGGTTGCACCTGAATGTGTGGCTGTATATACGGTAGCTGTGATAAGTTTTGTTGCTGGACTTGTGACTGAACCTGATAATATTGGGTTCCATAGGGTAAGTACGTTATAGGTTGCCTTTGAACAGGCTGATGATATTGATTTCGCGTCTGAAATTGCAACTGGAACTGTTGCTCTGATTCCGATTGTTGCTGATTCGCTGTTCGAATCTTGCACTGATTACCATATTGACACTGCTGATACCAATTATATATAGGATTGAGTTCCGGTGTTTGTGGTCGATATTGCTGCAATGAAATCTGCTGTTGCAAAATTTGCTGATGTAAGAAGTGCCGCTGCTGCTCCATTACACTTATATTTGTAGAAACAGTTGGATACTGCCAAATAGAATTTGGAATAATGGCTGCTGATGTTACTGTCCTTGTACCCAGCGATGTAGTCGATGTGGCTGGTAAGGTTGTCTGGTTCACTGTTGCCGTTGCCATTGTAGACTTTGCAACTGTGCTTGAAGAATTTGTAGTAATCGACCACTCTGGAATTCTCTCGATGTGGTCCTCCTCGGGCTGGATCGGCTGGTCGTGGTGCTGATTTTTCAGCCAATCCAAGCTCTTATTAAATGGATTTTCGTAGAAACCCTGAGGTTCTCCACTTTGCTTATCTTCGTAATCGGGTACCCAAAGAGGGGAGGCCGGAGCAATTAATGAGCACGCTGCGTACTCAGTTTCCTGCTGCTCCTGTCCAGACGCTTGCACGCCCTCCACGCTGGGTTCAGTGGGCATTTTTGATTTTTTCGATATTTTGCCCTTGACCGAGGGAGAACCAACGGAAATTACTAGACTGTCTCCGATTATCTCTTACCATTCCGAGACTTTACATCCATCTTTCCTAGACATAAATTCCATCACTAAACCTTGATAACGGTCATCGAAGAAGATTAAGCACTTGTTTTCTTTCTTTGAACTCACTTGTATATAGGTAACGTCAGCGCACCTTAACTGTCAATCCCAAACTGATTACCATTCACTATAATCTCGATCCGCTGCTGACGGTTTCCCCTTCTTCCATAGATACAATTGTACAAAGCTCAACTAATCTCATCATATATATAATCAAATATTCATATCTATTGCGCTATTATCCGTTACTTTGAAAAAATATCGTAAAATTGTTAAAATCAGTATTAACGAGTATAGATAAGTTTAAAGAAAATATTTTTTTCACAAGGGAACAACTGAGCCGTTGATCTCAACTTATTTCTGTCTATTTTTATTAGATCTATTTCAACTAAGTTTATTATTATTGATAGAGTAATAAGCAACTAAAATCTTCAAAATCAATGTTACTCTCATTATATAAAAAGCATCCGAGAAAGTTTTTAATATTCAAAATAATTATTATTTATTTTTATTTATTTATTTTACATGAAAAAAATGACCTGAATTGTATTGTAAACATAAAATGGACTTAAATTCTCAAAATGTAGCTTTACGATTTATAATAGAGGTAGCTATTATTTTGGTAATTTTTATTATATTTATAGCAAATTTTACTATAAACCATGGTGATTTTCTTAAGAATTTAGAAGATATTCAGATTATTTCTTCCATGTAGAAGATCTTTTATGGTTCTAAAATGCCTCGTTTTAAGCATAGGCATATTCATTAAAAATTTTTAATGAAATAAATTTTGTTTTATTTTCAAATAATTTAAAGCAAATGCTTGGTAATCAAAGAGAGCTCTAGTAGCTCGCGTCACTTTCTCTCAAGTTTTGATCATATCAAAACAAAATTTAGATAGTATTATTATTTGTTTGTTGATATATTCAATTCTATGTTCCTAATACCATTTATGGATGAATTATTAATTTAGTTAAGAAGTAAGTTAAAATAATTTATGAAAAGTATAGAAGAAATATTCTAAAACAAAGAGCTGAGATCTTAAATACAAATATTTGTCGAGATATTTTATAGAATTTAATAAACTTTAATTAATCCTAATAACTCTTAGTTCATCGAATAATTAATATTACATAATTATCATGCCTAATAAGCTAAAGATCGAAGATGCAGTAAAAAAAGTTGTAAATGTTTGCAGTCTCGATGAAAGATTCAATCGAGAGCGAAAGGGCGTGTGGCAATGGTTCATCGACGACGGGGCGGGCTGCAAGTCCGGGCCGTCTACTCAAGGTGAGCAGTACCGGGCGCAGGAGCCGCTTTATCGTGCTTGGCTCGAGTGGCGAGGCACTACCGGTGACGCGCCAGTCGATTGCCCAAAGCTCGGTCTACCAAAGTTGTAACAGCCAGAGCACCGACAGCTTCCATAGCGCCAAGGATACGATCGACGAAGAGCCTGGTCAGTGAATCTTTATTCTTGTTTTTTCCTTTAATCAGTTACATGTATTTTTCAAAATCAAATTCAACTTTTGAGCTAATTTAATGTATTACTAAGATTTCATAACGCACATTCAATAGCTGCGCTAAAAGAAAATTGAGTATTTTTCCAATAATTTTCTTAGTATATGCGAGTTGAAAACTTTGTTATGGGAAGAAGAAGAAGAAGAAGAAGAAGAAGAAGAAGAAGAAGAGCTGAAAGAATCGAGGCGGTACAGCGCGCAGCTCGATACGCCGGAGCGTAGAGGTACTTTCGCGCAGAGGCTAAAGAACGCTTTGAAGCGCGAAAGTTCGGCGACCGGCACGACCTCCACCAACGAATCAACTAGTGAAAGCAGCTACGCAGTTGGCATTAGCGTAGCTGGCAGTCAGGTGGCCGATCAAAATATCAAGTACATACCAATGATTTTCATTACATATGATTTCTACAATTACTTGCTTTTTATTTTTTCTCACACAGTTTTCAGAAACAGTCTTCTCAATTTATTATAAATAAAGTATATTCTAATTAATCGCAGAGTAAAAAGGGGTGGCTCAAGAGGCTTTGTCCTTCGAGACGAGACTGTAGATGAAGAGTTCCTAAAAGAATCCCTCGAAGCCGAACAAAAATGGCTCGGTAGATTCCGCATGAGCCAGCCAGCTAAACTCCGCAAGGAGACCGGAGCTAGCAGTAGATATAGTTTCAGCACTGAATATAGTTCTGGTAAGTTTTTATATTTTCTTAAATTATAGAACTGAGAAAAATTCTTGAAATTATTACATTTTTAAAATCATTGTCATTTTTTTTTCTTCCAAATAAACGGTCTGAGTTGAAAATCTTGCAAAAATTTATTATTTACTGTCCATTGCTAATGCAAGCGTAGTATAAAACTATAATCTTGATCTTCTTGAGCCAGAATTCTGTTCGGAGTTGGAAGAGGTTTACGAGCAGCTGTCCAAGTGGCTGGAAGAGCCGCCTCTGTCGCCGAGCATAGGTGGTGCAGGCGAAGCCAGGGAGGCTCGCGAGCTCGATCCGCGCGACCGTGCAGTCGTCACCTTTGCCGGCTCGCTGCTTAAAAGGGCCCTCAGCGAATCATTTGCCGGTGTGCCCGTTCAAGAGGGTGAGCCTCAGCCACTCTTCGACGCGAGCGACGTGCATCAACGGCACAAACTTGCTCTAGCCGTCAGAAGCCTCAGCCTCGAACTCGCTAGACAGAAAAGTTGCAGGCAACCCTCGGTGAGTTCTTTATTATATCAACAATCTCTACTATTCAGCGAGAGCTCACCTCAATGGATTTTCATGGCTTTACTTTTATGGATTATTCCTGACAAACAAAAGAAAAGCGATCATTTAGTGTTTGCTTTTTCTTATAGTCATTCGGCCGTTTATTTTACACTTAAGAATTAGTTTATTTATTAATGTTTTTTTTACAAATTTTTATGTTTTTCAAATCCGAAAACTAGTATTTTTTCACTATTTCATTTTATTAACATAATTTGCAGTTATATTCGTACTGACTTTCAAATGAGAAGATGGAATGAGAGACAGTGGTAAGAATTAAATAATAATTGGTGTATAAAAAATAGATATTACCATGCATAGTTTCTACTAACAGGGATTACAAAAATGACTTTACTTAAATGCTTTTTCATTATCATTTTAAATAATAAATGTAAATATTTTTTATTACATGATGATATATTTGTTTTTACTATGTATTAGATTTTTGTATAACTTATTCATAACATTTGTCGCTACATGTATATACATATATATATATATACATATATATATATATATATGTATATATATATATATATATATATATATATATATATATATATATACACATAT
>JAPYZA010006330.1:0-11189 GCA_030522685.1 Eupelmus azureus | reverse complement strand
AGGAGAGCGGGAACAAAGTTCGTGTCCGTCGGAGAGTACACGAAGGTGTTAAGCACTTACGACAGCCGGAATACTAAATGTTTTCAAAGTCATGAATGTTTCATCTGGCTCCATTAGCCCCGTGAACCACTGAAGCCAACGTATCCTCTAAACGTTTGAGAGCCGGCCTTTTTTTTAGCCTTTTTTTAGTGTCTAGTTGTTCTTGATGCGCGACCACGACTTCGATCATCGTATTCTATAAAATTTTTTTATACTTAATAAATCTTATAATTTGAGAAAATCAGAGTGAAACTTCACATTGCAGTGATTGAGATACGAATGCAATATGTTTACGTCCTCGGATTTTGCAATAATGCATTGTGCTTTAACGTGTTTTAAATTTATCTTAACATTTTATATTTCATGGAAATATCGATCGTAAACTTTTTAAACATCTTACGATTAATTCATGTAATAAAAACGAATGAAATTTTTCGTACAGATTTTTAAATCACTGGAGATATTCAGTTATTTACAAGTCTTCTATAACTTTTGTTAAAAATGAGAATAAACTCAGAGTGGAATAAAAAAACTCATTATACATTTAACAATTTTTTATATATTTATTAAAGCAATTTAAATCTGTGCGAAAACTAAAAAATATAGCATAACCATTACCTGATTAAGTTTAGTCTGGAAGGTCCAATATTGTGACAATCCATTATTTAAATTAAAGCCAACTAACGAATTTGTACAGAATTGCAATGCACATTATTAAATGTACATATTGGAAAGTATTATTGTTAGACGTTAAAAGGATCGACAAATGAGTATCAAAAAGAAATTTTCGAATAAATCTAACAATACTATCAAAATAATAAAAAATTTAGTTCTTAAATAATTAACTTTTAATCGCTTTGAAATATTTATAAAAAAATAGGTCATTTAATCTTGAAAGCATTTCAAATAATCCAAAGTTCAATTCGTTGTAATTAAAATGAAAAAAACTGCTTCGACAAGTATAATTAAAAACAGATAAATAAAAATGTAATGCCGCTAGTAATTAAAATTAAAGCAATCAGAAAGATAAAGATTCAATTAAACGCATAATAAAAGTGATTAAAATTTGGCGAATCTAATAAAAGCGGTAATAAAAAGGGAAAATGAAAGACATTTACATTAAAGGCTTATTCATCGCTTCGTTAATTGAGTTGATTATTCTTGAAACGAATCGATGACTTTGCTACATTCTAGCAAAACCAAGGCGCCGGACAAGCCACCTTTTTCACCATCTTCTGACTATGTTATTCCGTCACGAATACGTTCATGTCGCGGAGATACACGCACACAGAGAGTCGCGCGTTTGCGCATAAAGTAGCGGAGAAATTTGCCGATAGGTTAGTGCCTCGGCTGGGTCTGGCGGTAGTGGAGAGGCCCTCGAAATAAAATGCGGACAATCGGGCCGAGTGGAGGGCTGGAGGATCCAATTACGGCGTAGCTGGTCCATTAGGTCGCATGGCGTCGCTGTCGCTTTGGGGTAAAAGAGAGAGAGGAGGGGGGATGGGGTAGAAGAGAGAACGAGAGAGGAAGCGAGAGCTGCCCGGCGGTTCTCGAAAAGTTAGGAAGCTCCGGCAAGTCACACGGAAAATTGCCGGGGAAAACTTGGAAATATGCGAAAGAGCCGCAGCCGAGACCGGCTTTATATTGCTGTCGCTCCCGAGCCGCCGGGAAAGCTCCAGCGCAAAACTTGCGCGCGGGGCACGCCACCGCAAGTGCAGGCTCCCCCCCCCCCCTTCTCCTCTCTCTTTCCCTCTTTCACCCCTCTGGAATCTCGGCAAATATCTGGCTCTCTCGCTCGCCCTCTCTCATTAGCCGCCATCCCTCTGTACATTTTTTCCGCATTTTTTTTTTGCTCTATCCGTATATTGCACATCATTTTCCCCGTATCCCCGACACTTTTTACCAGCGTGTTTCCCGCCCCTTATTTTCTCTCCTCGCGCAACTTTCGACCCCGGCACACCTTTAAACTTTTACCGCGGCAACGTTCTTTCGACATGAGCTTATAATCTCACGAAATATACTTTTAGCTGACTAAACTCGGCGCCGCCGCTTTCGAGAATTTTTCTAATTACGTTTTTGCCCTCAATCTTTTTCACGTCACGTGAATATCTCCTCTGGTACTTTCTCTCTCTTTTTCTCTCCTCTACACGTCTTTCTATCATTTTTGATTTTCAACATATCGGTAAATTTAGTTATATTATATAGCACATACATTTTTTTTTCAAATGTTTATAAAATTGTACTTTACGCCACTGTGCTACACGATTGCTCGGGATTACTGAAAATGACAGTAGCACTGTCGTTAAATTTATTTGTACTATTCAATCCATTAATTCATACGTAACTAAATGATGCCACGACGTTAACGTGTTTAAACAAAGAAACATTTGCTAGATATAAAGTAGGAAAATGAAGTATCGCGCGGTTATGCGATAATTTGCAATTGTTGTTTAAAAAATGGTTATATTAGAATTGAAGTGTATGTAATTAGTTCGTGCGTAGTTTTAACGGGCTAGTAATAGAGTAAAGCATTTACGTGCTGGAAAGGTACTTGACTTCTGCGAAGGCTTCTAGCCGCCGCTCAAGCGGCTAAACTCTCTGATTAATTTACAAAGGGATACACACCGCATATTCCGAACAACTGAATGATATCATTAGTGAAATACATGCGAATTAATCCTTTGAACCCCAAATTAACCCCCGCCCCCTCCCTACATACGATTTACACCCGAAGGCTATGAATTCTTTTGAACTATTTTTGAGATTTTGCTGTAAAGTTAATGAACAGAGCAGTATCGACCGATTGGATTACACGATTTCGAAATGTTTTAAAAGAATCCATGTTCGTGAATTTATATTTTGGACGACTTCACTTAACCTTAACAATTAAATTGGTTTTTTAATATATTTTGAAAATCTGAATATCCTGTCAACTTTCTAAATTTTTTCATTGCTTTCGTTACGAATCGAAGTTTTCTTGAAGGCGTCTGTTATTCTAAAAATGTTAATTCATTCTTGTTAAATTCTTGAAAACGTTGCTAGACAGGTGAATACATTGAAAGGAGGTCAATTGAAAAACAATCGCGTTTTAGAACGACTTAATTAAATTTTTCAAAATTAATATAAATTGTGCTATCACTTTATTCCCTCCTGCCATAATTTCCTACTTGATGCGGGAAACAGCTTGTACTAATTAATTTAAAACAATTAATCTACCCAAAATTAATGCTCCACATATTTAACATCGCGCACTAAAACGTTAATAAATCCAGTGAAAAACCCTGCTTCATTAAATGTCTACGAAAAATAATAAAAAATCATAATCGTTTTAATAAAATAACTACCGGAATTTCAGCGTCGACCTTCGCTATTCACTTACCCACCGTTATAAATTATTAACAAGCTCCTTCCAAACTCCATTACTTCACGGTTCCTAAGCCACGCGTGTGTATCGCATCAAAGAGCCCACGCGCCTACATCAAAGCGTCTACCTGCAGCGCTAGAAAGCCAAGCGAGCGCGAGCGGCTGAAAAAAAAGAATGATAATTCAATCGCCGGTATAAAACGGTTAGCGGTAAACAGGCAGGCAGAGAGCCGAGTTTGATACACGAGCTGGCTTTCCTCGCAGATTTTTACTTAGCGCCGTTATAGAGTCGCAGACGGAATCTAGCTGCGGGGGCGCGCGACTATAAGGCCCGGCGTCTCTTGACTCCAGTCAACAGTGTATTATGAAAAGTTATGCACCTCGCTCGTGTCTGGTATACATTAAAGAAGTAAGAAGACGGAATAGGAATATAAATTTGGCGCGCTCGCGGCGGCCGCATTCGGCTAGGTGCGCGCACATACACACACACAGAGAGCTGCGCGCCCGCGAGCACGAAGGGAATCTCTCTAGCCCGCGCTCTCTCTCTCTCTCTCTCTCTCTCTCTCTTACTCTCTCATGAAATTCTTCGGCACCCTCCGAGAGAAAATTGAATTTGCGCGAGTTGTCGCGTTAAGTTTCTTGGTCGAGGACAAGGATGAAAGAGCGGAGCGAGAGAGCGCGCAAAGTTACGAGAGCCAGAGCAAGAGAGAGAGAGAGAGAGAGAGCGAGCGCGAGTTGCGCGAGTACGCATATAGATCTTACCGTGGGGGGGTCGCGTTAGGCGAATACAAATGGCCGGAATCGCGCGCTAGCAAAGTTCCTCTCTCTCTCTCTTGCTCTCTGGGATTGCCATGGCGCTGGAGCGGAGAGCACTGAATGTGCTCAGACTTACCGCTCCCACGTGCACCCTATACATACGCGACGAGCGTGTCTGCTTGCGCCAGCTCTCTTATCTCTCGGGCGCGGGCTCTATCCCCAGCTCTGGGTGTAGTATAAACCAGCGGCCGAGGAATCTATGAATGGCCGGCCAGATCAGCGGGGCTCGCGAGTTCCGATGGATTCACGGGGCTTTAAACTACTTCGAGACAGTTCCTCCTCTCGCGCGCGGCGAGCTGGCTACAATTTGCAAACTATCGGCAATATGTGTTTCTATAGGGCCCGGGAATACGCATCCGTGATTTTTCTCTATAGCTATAAGCCCGCGAGCAGCTTTGCAGCGCCGATGTGTGTATATAGTTTTTTGTTTGCACTTTTTATTTAGCAATTTTCTACGCGCCGCGCTGGCGTTCGGCTCTCTGTGCATATAGCGCCCGGCGAGCAAACTTGCGTCACTGCTCAAGCATTCGCCTGTAGTTTGTCCGGAACGGAGAGGGGAGCAGGATGAGAATCGCCGTATTTTTCGAAGATGAGAATATATAGGACAAGTTTGTTGACTGTTTTTCTACGAAAACTCGTTTGCATCCGCGAGTCACTTTTATTATTATCTGCGCCGCGGTGTATAAACTTAGTAGCGAATGAAAACGGTAAGATTACAAAGTTAATAGCGATACTCCGCCAATATTTTCAAACTCCCGGGGCGAAACTTCGGGAGACACGGTAAACATATTTTTTAAGCAACTTTTTTAATTACTGAACTAACTGATATTTATGCTCCTGAAAGGGAATCTCACGAAAAGAGAGATAGTGTGCCAAGGCTAATTAAATTAACTGAGTATATTATTTATTTTAAAGAAACAATTCTGTTGACTGAAAGAGAGTTTTCCCTTTGAATATGCATATAAATATCTCGG
The DNA here is from genome assembly GCA_030522685.1 of Eupelmus azureus. Lineage (NCBI taxonomy): Eukaryota > Metazoa > Arthropoda > Insecta > Hymenoptera > Eupelmidae > Eupelmus > Eupelmus azureus. The sequence goes on along the minus strand of JAPYZA010006330.1, from coordinate 5,997 downwards.
GGTATTGTTTAGAGAACAAAGAGACGTAAATTAAAAATAATTATTGAGAAAAAATATAACCAATGTGATCAAGCTGCATGGGAGTAATTCTGTGTACACAGTAGAAAAAGTCAGTCATGGTAAGACGATGCGTATAGAGGTTTTCATTTCACATCGCCTTACCAATTTCGTGATGTCATTCTTTTTCCCATGGTTTGTAACATCGGCCAACTAATATTATTAACACGATTTTTTTTGTCTCTAAAGAAATTTAATCATCTATCTTTTATTTATAAGCTGTTTGCATATTTCAGAGTTTTATAAAAGTCAACGAACTCATTTGAATAAGTTTAAATTCGTTAAGAAAGTGTTTTTTATTACTTGTAGGCATTTAATTTAGATACTTTTAAACTTTTTAATTACCGACAAATATGCTGCATTTACGTAGCTGTATATACACATCATAGTCCTTCAACTTCGAACTACTTATAACATTTACATACTTTTAATTTCAGTGAAACTTAATCTAATTTATTTAACGTAAGAAAATTTCAAGAAAAAATGTTCATTACATTTTTATACACAAACATTTAAATTATTCATAAGAACAATAACAAATAAAAAAAAAAATAAATAAGAAGCACACCGAATAACGAAGCTAAATTTTATCTGTTTCAGATCGGCTCCCTGCCCAACTACTACCTGTTCGAGCACAAACATCTGCACAAGCGCTCGCTCAACGTGAGCGAGCATCATCACAAGGCACTCAAGGAGGAGCAGCACGTAAGTGTGTCGCCCGACCCGACGATATCGAGTCACGTGAGCGCCTAAGTAGACAGCGGCGCGCAGCCAGGCCTCATAACAACTTGCCGCAGCCAGCCTCGCTTATTTCGTTACTTACTTTCGCCTCCTAGTTACGGCGGCGTTTATACGCACCCGCGGCTACGAAATTACCGTGAAAGCGCCGCTACACGTATATACACAGCAGAAGCGAGCGTCCTTTTCCGAGGCTCTCGACTCACGCGCGCGCATTCGACGTGTGCTCGGCAGCTACGTGGGCCGCCTAGTAATTAAAATTCCGCCGTCAGCTCTGAGCTCACCGGCCCCCTTTTTGCCCGACCTTTTTTTTTCTTTTTGCCCATTAATTCATACAAATGTACTCCCCAGCCACCACCGCCCACCCACCTTTTCCACCCGCTCAGGCCCTCAGCTTCAACATAAACATGCTCTATGACAGGAATAAAATTTAATGATGTAGGACTCGCGCGCGCAGGGGCTTCTACACTTCCTAAAAATGTATGCGTGTTTTTAATTTTTTACAACTTTTCCGCAATCCTTCATTTCGCATTTCGTTACGTCGCAGTTGGCGTTGTATTACATTTAATAATTTTTTCCCTTTTTCGGCGCGTACTTGGATGGTTCTTGCATTTTGTGCGTCATTTTTAGTCTGATCGTTAGTTTAATTTTTCGCAAATAATACGCGCAAAAATCCGAATGAATCTTTACATAAGTTCTCAGACATTCATTCAGACTTTAAATAATTTAAAAAGTATCTTTAAGAATGGATCCCACCTCAGAAAATGTACTTGTGAAACCTACGCTATTATTCAGTGTACAAGGAAACATGAATTTTTTAGCTTCCTATGGAGAAAGTTAAGTCAAACGCGGTCAGAGTTCGTGAATCAATAAAATGTATTTATGTATACATCAAAGTAGGTAAAGTTTACTTTTAATATATAGAATATATTTTTTTGTGTATTTACTTTTATATTGAAAATGATGAATAAAAAATAAAGTAATTTTAATTTAAAAATATTTTTTTACTTTTTATCTCTTAGTTTTTACATTTGTATATTCAATTTATTAATATTTCAAATTGATTCATTTCCAAGTAAAACTTTCAAAAATTGTTTGAATATTTATTTTAATTGATAGAGAGCTCAAAGAATGTCATTGGAAATAAAGTAGGAAATATTTTTACTTCAAAGTAAAAAATATTGGGCTCTGCAAATGTTGAAATTAGAGCTTTCCGAGCTTACAGGAATGAATGGCCTAACCTGACGGATGCGAAAAATATAGCTAGCAACAGAAATGTTCTGAGTACGTAATACCCGGCAATCCACTTATAAGGTTGAGGTCCCGGAAGCAATTTGAAACAGTTCGAAAGCTCGAAAACTCACTAAAATCGTCGGAAATGTCAGAACCGCACATTGTCACTGCTTTCAGATTTATTTGCACGCTATTATAAATGAAAAAGAAAAAATAGGATCGTTATTATTTTACTAAAATCTTTATAAAATTTAAAATAATTTAATTTCAGAAACATAATGCGAGTATATTTTTAAATGCATAATGAATATAAATAATAATATTAATAAAAATGTCTATAAAACAACGTTATCAGATAAATTATAGTTTATAATGCAATTACATGTGCAATTAAAATCAATAATATTCGTATAATCCTCTTTCATTTATTTAAATTCGTTTTCAGCAGCAAAGTAACGAATTTTCATTTATTCGCGAAGCGTACAGGCACAAATCGTTCATTAACGACTTTTTAGAAAAAACGAATTTTAATTTAGGTTGTCGACTTATTTTTTATTTAAAACATTAGTTCGTACTTTGACAATTCGTATTTTAAAAAAAAAAGCGAATGGTACCTGGTTAAAAGCTTTCACTAGTTTTTCACTAGTTATTATTAGTAATCCTGTTAACGTAACAATTTTAATGAATATATTAGTGAAACCCATTAATATTTTTAATAGGACAACTGCCAATTTATTAAAATACATTATTCGGATTTACTAAACTCGCTAGAATAGATTTACTAGAGATGCAATAGTATTTGTTATCAAATTAACAGTATATTAAAGATACACATTCAATTTAATGAATAGTTTTATAAATCAACAAAACTATTGTATTCTAAGGGTGTTTTAATAATTTGTTTTATTTTGAGAGGTAATAAAAATCCCATAATAATCGTTGTGTGTTTCATCAATAGATTTTTCAATTTGATTTAATTAAATTGTTATATCAAATTTAGTTTTCCAATATGTCATTATTTAATGAATTGAACTATCTTTATTTTTTTTATTTTAATTGTACAAACATATTAGAGGATTGATTAATATTAGAATTTCTACTTTGAATGATATTTATGTAATTACATATAAATTAGTTAAAAATAATAAATATATTTTTTTAGTAATACTTATAAATAAAAAGAGGAACTTTTAAAAAATATCATCTAGATTTAAAGTTTTTTTTACAAGTTTTCCAGATAAGTAAAACGATTTAAAACAAACTCGTCAGTTAAGTTTTTACAAATTTAGTCTTCAGAAAACGATAACAAGTTACAGGAAGATTTATTGCATTCTCAGAAAACTCGCTTGTTCTAGTAACTTATTACGTGGTAACTTTGGATTTACTGCTTCGATAGCGAATGAAGCGAAGAACTACCTTTTCTGTAAGCGTACGTCAACTGTCTAATTGCAATTTTCACTGAGAAAAACTTATTAATTTATTAATTATGAAAGTAGTGCCTTTAATTGTACAACTAATTGTTTCCGTATCAGAATATAAGACTACCAGAAGTCTGGCAGTTATCTAATAATAATCTGATTATATCAATAATATGGCATCATTTTTTTAGACTTTTTCCCAGATTTTAAACACTTTTGTAATCTCTTTCCTAGCTATGTTTGTATGAGGCGTTTATTATTTAAATTAAAAACTTATTTTTAGGGAAACATTAAAAAAAAAATACATAGTCTAAGAAAAAGATTGGGAAAATGTGTGATAAAATTATACCGGACTTTTGAACTTAACAAAAGTCTGGGAAACCTTTGGCACAGTGACCGTAACTATACTATAGACAGAATATTATCAGACTTCCGATAGACTTGTGCCAATACTGTTTTTATCGGGACTTAAAAAAATTAGGTATGAATATAAGATTGTTTTGAGAGGGGAGGGGGAGATTTGAGATTCGACTGTTATATTTTTTTATTTAAGTGCTACAAATTTAAAAGTCTAAATAATAACCGTGTGCTTATTAACATTATCCAACAGTGAAGTAACTACTTTTACATTACATATTTATTCATTATAATTTAATAAAAATATTATCTAAATATTTGAAACATCAATCATAACAATTTTTTGAAATTCTAAATTTATCAGTTGAATTAATATTTTCATAAATTTATTTTGGAAACGTAAACATTCATTATTTATTGATTCCAAATTTGTAACACTTAAATAAAAAACATTGTAATGAACTGATATTACTAAATACATAATTTGATGTCGATCATTAAATTAGCCTCCAATTATGTAGATGTAAAATCAACAAATTCTTTAAAAGAGCTTATCATTATAAATTACAAATTATTATTCATTTATTTAAATTAATAACTTTATTTTGCCTATTCATTAAAAATCTAATAATAATCGGATGCCGATTATAAGATGCTAATATATTATAATGCTGCTTTCAGGTATTTTGATATATTGTTCTATTCAAGATCTTTTTATAATTAGATCTCATTAAAGTTTAGTATCTTTTTCAATAGCGCTGCAAGTTATTAGTTAATATTCATCTGTCCATGCTAAATATTTTAAATGGAATGTCTATTCAGCCTTTTTATACAAAATAAAACAATAATCCAGCAACTTCTGCGAATACAAAATTAAACTTTCCACAACCCACTCGCGCGAAAAAAGAGCGGCAAATTGATATGAGTGCTCGAAACAAAAAATTAACCCACAAACAAAAGAAAAAAAGCGACCGCGAAAAAGCTTAAAGTAGCCGAGAGGATAATGCAAATAAGTCACATGATCGTTCGCTGTTTGCAGGTGCACTGGTTTCAACAGCAGCATGAGAAGAAGCGCAAGAAAAGGGACTTCTCGGCGGACACGGGAAGTTTCGGCGGCGATTACCCGCCATTTTTTCACGACTACGAGCAGCAGGCGAGACCCCGGCCTGAGAACTACCACCGGCAGAGGAATCGCGGCGTGCCCCTACAGAACTTGTTCACTGATCCGCTTTTCAAGGAGCAATGGTACTTGGTAAGTCGATTGTTATATATATACTGTCGCCGCGCAAGTCGTTAAAGCGGCATTCTTTCTCACCACTTTCTGTGTGTGTGCTTGTCTGTTCGTTGAAGCCTTTTCTGTGGCTTTGTGGTCATTGTAAAATTCAACAGGTTTTTTTCTATCTACTCGCTTGCTGTAATGACGCGAAAAAATAAATTTATTAAAAGTGAGCTTCGTTTGCATAATATTATGCATAAAAATGGATTTTATTTCAAAGGATCCAGACTGTGGTGTTACATTGCATTATTAAAATTGTAGGTCTGTCGGATATTTCTACAAATATATTAAAGTATGGAAAAGAGTTTTAATATAAAATGTAGAAAGTCGAAACTAATTATTATTAAAACAGTATTTATGCGGCAGAATAATGATAAAATGAGGTAGACTTGTCCTATTAAAATTATAATTTCCGTATCGGTGTATTGAATATTCTGTCGATGCGACTGGGAAATGTAATGGAAAGAAGTAGATATGAAAATTTTAAATTATAATGCAGCTCTATGTCATATTAATTAAATCAAGATTACTACAAAACTTATTTTTAATAATTCATCATTGCATCGATGAAAAACATAAATACATGTAACTGATACACTGTACCTTATTCGAATGTTATTTTGGGTTTCTAAATCCAGAGGTAGAGTAGTAGGGTGGTAAAATAAAATAAACAATAATTTTATTTCATTTTGAATTTGATTTGTTTATTTACACTCTAAACTCAAAAGTGCAAAATCTGGAAGTAAAAAGTTTAAAACCTACATTTTAATCTTTATAAAAGTTTACATTTTAATCTTTATAAAAGTTTAAAATGTAGGCTTTAATCCTTAAAGTAACTTTCAGGAGTAAATGTAGGTTCTAAATCAATATTGTACCATTATTGCATCAATTATTTGCCTCAGCAATATATTATAGATA
>JAPYZA010006329.1:0-11189 GCA_030522685.1 Eupelmus azureus | reverse complement strand
GCCGATTAATTATAACTTTTTCCAGCAAAAAGATAGAGACGCTCACGCACACATCGCAAACGCTGAACACATAGCAGAGAACTCGGCAAAGTTTTCATAATTAAAGAGGCGCCTACTTCTCGTCTATATACGCAGACAGAAGCGTTATAGAAGGATGGAACTTGAATCTAACAGTCAGCCTACTAGGAAACTAGCAAGTTTCCCGATTACTCCACACCTTAGGAGTGCGGGCATACGCTATTTGTCTGCTGTACGTCTTAGCTGTATACCACGGCGGCTACAAGGCGGTAAGAGAGGAAGATCGGAGATCGATCTTTCAGGCGTGCTACATGAGAAGTTTGTTGATTGCTTCATTCAGTACTCCCTCTCCTTTACCCTCCCCTTTACTCTGCCTTTTTTCTCTGCCTCGTGCTCTCATTTTTGTGTGCGCGTTCTGTTGTCGACGGGGTGAAAAAAAGTAGAAAATAAGTATTATTCGAAATCCTTTCTATAGCTTTGCTGCTCGTTATTTATATTTTCGTAGGTTAAACTATTCATATAGTGGAGCGCTGAAAAATGCGCAACAAGTAGTTTTAGACGTTGATTCATGATTGACGCTCTTCATGCAAAATGAAGCGTTAACGTAATGCATTTCTCCTGAATAAACGCTTTCAAAAGTGACTTTTATACGAATTAATGCTCTACAATAAAAATAGCCCTTTTCTCATGATAAATAATGTATTAACACTATTTAGAATACCCGTGTACTATGCGTACTTCAATATACTTGAAAAACAATATGTAAACTTTTTTTTAAGAATAAATGAAACGTAGAATTTAATTAATGTTTTAATATATATATGTATATAAATATTTATAAGACATCAGTGGCTAAAAAATATCTCGCTTAATTTTTTATCTAACCACGACGCGCATATAAGACGTATAAGTCGAAACATCGCTTTTGCTCGCGATTTAAGCGCATTAGCGCATTAGCGGCGTTGGCGTTGGCACAGTAAATAAGTATCGGGATGTCAGTGTCTCACAAGTGCGCAGCGCACTAAAAGCTCAAGCATACAGAGAGAAGAGAGCCCTGATGCTCGTTCTCTAACCCACGAGGAAATAATATGTCAGGATGGTTCACAAATTCTGGGGGGAAGGAGGAAGAGAAAATAGCGAGATCGCCGTAATCACCTTGTATTCACGTTTCGTCTGCCTTGTATATAGATGGCATTTTTTTCTAATGGCAATAACTAGTCTTTTATGAGATATGGATGTGCACAGACACATTTTTAAGTTAATGAGATTGTTTGAAAGTTTTCCTAAACCTGCTCCACACCAATATTTGCAATAAAGAAAAAAGGTAAATTTTTCACTTATATTTATTATGTTTTTTCTTACTCGTAAGTATAAAATAAGAAATAAAAGGTTTGTGCTAACATTTTCAGGTACTCTTGTATCGTGTTTTGACCATTTCACTATTTATCTCTCATTTCCGCATAACGATGATTCTACATTCAATCTGTCAGGATTATATGTACAAATTGCATATGATCACTTTCATACCCAATTTATATAAAATGATTTTATACAATCTTAAAAAATTGTTTCCAAATACTAAACCGGATAGATAAGTTCTCTAAAAACTGCCAAGAATTATGTACGCACCAAGAACGCTCATTCTTAATTAACGAAATTCAACAAAATTCGACTACGAATCATGTATCCATCAATTCTTTATCAGTCAGAAACCTTGAAGAGTGAAAGTCTAAGGCCACTACAGGCGCTCTTTTAGCGTATGAAAAAAAGCACAACTGGAGAAGAGCGAAGAGCTACTCAAATTCCAGAATATAGCATCAGAACCGCGACCACAATACGTTCACTGAGCGAAGGCTTTAAATATAATGCCGAGCTGAATACATGATCTGTGTGTGTGTGTGTGTGTGTGGCGCGCAGAAAATTCGGCCAAGTGCTCAAGCCACTGATCGAATTTGGTGTCGCGGCCGAGGACAATGTTACGACGAAGCGTCAAACTTGCCCCCGGCTATATCCGCGTGCTATCATCGCGCGCTCTTCTGAATTTTTATATACTGTAGGCTGCTGAAATATGATTTCGAAAAATATGCCTATTTTGCTGCCTGTGCTGAAAATCAATGAGCTGCAGTATTTTGAGCATTCTTGTAGGGAGTGTAAAATTGTAATTAGGTCGGATTTGAATAGCAAAATTTTAGCTTAAGAGTGGAATACAGATTTGAATGAAATCTAATGTTGATTATTTAGAGGTGCTTAACGTTAATAAACTATAAATTTTTAACTTTTTGAAACATTATACCAACTTTATTTACGAAGAAAGCTCTAAAAGCGATTTTCTGAAAACCGATGAAAATGTAATTCCAGCAAGTAATTCCCCTATAAATCTTAAACATCAGAGCCCGACAGTCTACATTAATTATAAATTTCTCTTTCAGAAATCCTATATATAGTCTAACAACTACACCTAACAGAATCACCGGCAGCTAAGGGTCTATTCAACGCTCGGCCCTGCTAGCTGCGCTCCTTCTCTCCCTCTCTCCCTATCCAATTTCGGTGACATTCCTCGGGGAATGTTTTCACTCTTTTAGGGTGTGTCACCGCCGATAAAGAAGAAGGAAGACACGAGAGACTTTTAGAGCTATACATATGGAAGCCGGCATAAAACTTTTCGAAGGGAGAGCTCGCCCCCGCCCGCTCTGACGTTTCTCTTCATCAGTGTCACATTTTATTATTTACAAAATGGTTTTTCATAAAATAAAGATTTTTTCCATATCGCTCGGCTCTATATTAATATTAATGTCTCCATCTTCCGCCGCGAGTCTCGGGGAGGGAAAATCTTTTCCGAACGCTTACATCGTGGCTGTGGCGTTTTATGCAAAATGTGTATAAATCAGGTATAAGGAAGGAGGTTTCTCAAAAACATTCGAAATGTAATTTGATCTAAAATGGATGTCCGTAAGAGTGACTACATCAGCCTTCGATATTACATCTTTGCGAAAGTCTGTTCATTTTAAATGATTTACAGATTTATTATACCTAAACCATTTTAATAAGTAACAATATTGATTCCTCTGGGCGCTTTCGAACTTTAAACATTAATTTATCATTCAGCAATGGACAAAATTTCTCAACAAAACAATTTAATATCCCGACAGTTATTTAATATAACTCTCGGAATGTTTATACCAAGCGAAGTGCGGCATGGCAACCGTCGTCTCGATTCCCTCAATCGAGCGTCCGCGCAGCCAGCTGATGTCGGGGCAGAGTAGCCTCTAATAGGAGCCTCAGCGCTCGCTGGAGGCTGAATCAGCCGCCGCGTCAGAATTCTATGGCAGCCGGCGCACGGCGCATAACCGCATTTCCATGCATCCGTCGCTCTCCTCCCCCGCCCTTCGCATTGCGTAACGAAGCAAATTGTCATATTTCCCATGAATGCAGCAAATTTGCACTCCGCGCCTACCTCTCTCTCTCTCTCTCTCTGACGGGCAATTGATTTTCCAGTGCAGTATTGAGTAGGCAGTTTCTTTATTTCGTTACTTTGTTTTTTTTGGAAAGGTAACAGTGTTAGCTGGGTTTTTTATTTAGTTTTTACGTTGTTTGCTGAGTGAGAGAGTGAAGTGAATGAACGAGTTGTAAGGTGGACTTTTTGGAGCGTCTTGCCATAGCCGCACTTTATCTACTGATGGCTTTTTAATAAAAGAGATGTTATATTTATTTTATGAGAAACAATAGAACATAATTATACATATAAAAGATTTATAAAAGGAGATAAAATAGTAGAGAGGTGACTTGAAATATTTGTGTATTCTAATTAATGAATAAAATGAAGCTTAAAAATCAACTGCACTGCTTTAAAGTTATGCAAATCTAACGTTATTAATCTCATTAGCTAGCGAATAATTTACATATATTCAGACGAAAATAGAGAAGAAAAAGCATCTGAAATCAATTACAGAATATTGCAGACCCTCTGAACTCAAAAAAAAATCACGTCGACTCCTCTCGCAACTGCAGAAAGACCGAGCCCCTGAAAACTCTCGCGTTTCAGCGAGGCCCCGCGCAGCTCAAAGGAAAGCGAGCAAGGTATTATACTCGCTCGGAATTTCGCGCGTCCTTTTGCGCTTCAAGCTCGCTGCCGTGACGTAAACAGCCTTCTTGAACTCCTCTCTCTCGCTCCCTCTACCAAGCGACGTTTACGTAATACGAGAACGTGGCTTCCCGCTCCTCTCTCTCTCACCCCTAGCGCTCGAGACAATTGAAGCGCGAGCGAGCGAGCGCCGACTTGCCACCCACCCAACCTCTCGAGCTCGACTTTCGCGCTCTATATGCGCACTTTTCTCTTTACTCGCATTATCTCGAGCCGCGCGCGAGCGACCGAGCGAACCTTATCCTTTTTATCATCTCGAGGGTACGTGATTCGCGCTCGCCGCGCGGCATTTTTATTGTTAATCTGCGGAATCTGCGCGCTCAGGGAGTTTCGAGACAAGCCTGGGAGATGCTCCGCGCTGTTTTTCTTCTTTACTCGCGACGACTTCGCTTCTCGGCGAGCTCGGCTAAAAATAGACCGGCTACCGCGGGGGCGGTCCTCTCCGTACCGCGAAGCTTTCTCTCTTGGTGTGCGCTGTGCGCTATATATGTGCTCTTTCTCTTTTCCCCCTGATTTTTCTAGCACGCCTCGAGTATTATTCTTCCCGCGGGCTGCTGCGTTTATACGATTTTCTCGGCGAATATCTATAACCGTCAGGCCGTGCTGCAGATTCTTGCCGATATAAGATAGCTGTATGAGATTTATTTATTCTTTTCCCTTTGCTTTATCCAGCCGGAATCGATTCTATTATTTATTTGTGCTTTGTTGAGAAATCAAGAAAAATTTTACGAAGAACCCCTTCAATTTTTTCTCACAAACTCAAATCAATATCAACATAACATTCCGAAACAGAGCCCATCCTCCACCGGGCAATAACAGATTTCAAACTAAAGCAATAACATTAGCATGCATCATTGACGCGCGCGCGGCCGTAAAACGCATGAAAATCATCCGGAGCGTTCGTATTCCGCTTTATCGTGCAACAAGCGAGGGGCTACGAGTTGCATTCAGCAATTTCCCAGCACACAAGAATCGAGCGGCTATTTCTCCGTTCCGAGGAAATAAACACGCACGCTCGTCTCTCGCGCGAAAAACATTTTTCAGCGATGCAGAACGGGTAAAAAATTCTCTTTTCGCGCGTGGAGAATGCGAGAAGGAGAATGGGAGAAAAAGCCGACTGCGTGACCGGCTTCACAATGTTCTAGCTTTGCAATCCGTGCGTGTATTGGTCTAGGCTTTATATTGTGTATATAAATTGCGTGGATGTATACACACGCGATCGTTAAAGAACAATCGTTAAAACTCATTATGGCTCTGGAATGATTTAGATTGATTTCATAGTTATAGGAATTGGTTCTACAGTAATAATAATTAATGTTGATTGAACTTTTAACCTATATTATAATAGTTAACTTTGAAAATTTTTAAACAATTTCATTTTCATATTCTAAATACTAGAAATCCAAATCCAACATTCCAATTACTACATCCGAAACAAATAAATCCAAGCTTTGACCACCCGACACTTCATTCTCCAGGACCAGCCTCCGCAACAGCATCGTAACTCGTCACTATTGAATCAAAAGGAAAAAAAAAGCGCGGAGCAGCGAGCTAATTACACAAGACCAGCCTGCCAGCGTGCGCGTCGCAGGTGGGAGGATAAGTCAAGGCTAATACCGGCTCGCTCGCGTAATTCATGGGGTATATACGTAGGTACACAGAAGCGCGCGCGCGACGCACGTAGTCGTGCTCGGCTGCATAATACAGCCTAGGGGAGGCCGGGGCCGCCCTCCCCCGTACATCCGACCTACTTTTCGAGGCCGTGAAACGCGTAAAGTGCCAGATCAATTTTTAACGAGATCGCGCGCGCTAGCATCCCACTTTTCCTCTCTCTTCGGCGCTGGAATTGCGCACGGGGAGAGACAGAGGAAAGCTCGACTGCTGGGCTGCATTATGGAGCGACTGTTTCTGTAGGGTGTCCTGATAGATGCGTGGGCTTTTTGAGGTAGATGGCTGTGTGATGTTGCTTGGGTTTGGTATATTATAGATTGTGCATTTTTTAAAGACGGTTGGGGAGGTTTGATTGGAGAGTTGTAAAATTGCCGAAGGTTGGGGTGAAAGTTTGATTTCGTCGGGATGCGCGTAGCTTCAAGCAGCGATGTTTATATGGGATTGGGTTGGTTATTTATAGGTTGCTTGTCATGTAGGTTGGAGGTAATTTGACATTCAGAGTAATTTAATGGTAATAGGTTCGATCCCGGATGTATTTGAAATACATATACGATCGGAAATTTTTAAATTTTAAAGTGTACGTGAAAAAATTGGATTTATAATAAACTATTAATAAATAAAATGAACGTTTCTTTTATTATTTAGTGTAGTATACATTACAGTAATAATTCTCAGTTAACTCTTGAGTACTCTGTCTTGAAACTGAAGAAAACGTAGATCTTGTAGAAGTTTCAAATTAATTATACAAAAGCCAATAAAGCCTCTTCAAAAACAAAGAAATTCACACGAGCAGCTAGCCGTTTCCCTCAATTCTCACTCCTCAATCATCGAATAAAAAATAAAACAATCTAACGCGGGAGAGGCGGGCAACAAAAGTGTTTCATATAAAATCGAATAAAACAGGCGATGATCGCGGCCGGCTTCCCGCACCTAGCAGCCTTCGTTTACAAGATAAAGCACTAAAAGTCAGATGAGAGCGCGAGCTGCTCTCGTCGGTTTTTACGATTATCGATCGAGATTAATACGACTCAACAACCTGCAACCTTTCTCCGCACTTTATCTCTCATAAAGTTCATCGTCGCGCTTATATTTACGACTTTTAGCCGCGCTCGCGCGCTGCATAAACTGTTTGCCCTTTTTTTTCACGAATCGTCATGCAGAGCTTGTTCTCTTGTCTTTGAATTTTTTTTTTTCGTCGTGGACTGTCCCGACACTCGAGAGTTTTACGACGTGCCGGATGATCGATCGACGCCTATTTTTTGCATGATGCCGTGCGGGTATAATTGTATAAATATTTGCGGAGGGAATCTCAGCCGATGGAAGGCGAGCTTTCGATTGATTAAACAAAAAGTCGTTGGCCGCTGTGTATATGCTTGGGGAGCCCGGATTTTTTTCGAGCTCTCTCATTCAGTGCTTTTGACCATTAATTTCGAATGATTTATTCAATTAACTCCAATACTATAAAAGTCTTATGGCACACATGTTAATTGATCATTTTTTATTTAATATATTTCAATCAAGATTCATGTCAATTTTAACAAAATGAATAATATTCAATTAACTCTTTATAATAATCAAGAATCCGAGGCACGTTAATCCGAAAAATACGTAACGCGACGATAACAAAAAGGATTAAATAAAACTCTCACACAAGAAAACGCTATCCATTTAACTCGATTATCCATAATCGCATATCGGACCAAATCATGAACGACACGTCGCGAAACCATTTTTAACGATCAGCGCAACCCTATACCTATGCACAAGACGAAAGCAAAGCCGGCAAAATTGATGGTGCGCCGTGGGAAGTGAAAGAGCAGCTCGGGAACCGCACGGAGCCTGCATATTTTACGAGGTTATGCGCGTAGAGAGCCGTTATGCGCCTAAAATATCGTCGTCACCGTCGGCGCAGGCGGAATCCTCTTATTATGGTGGCCCGGCACCGCGAGCGGAAAGTGAATTTCAAGGACGTGAAAGTAAATCTCCCCCGCGTACGGCCGCGACAGGCCAATTTCCGATATACTCAACTGAGCGCGCGCGCGTCGCAGATACGCCCCCGCGATTGAATTTCTCTCTTCTTTCACAGCCGATTTTTTTTCTATCGGGATCGTGTTTCTTGAAGGTGGTGTGGAGAAGGGAATAGGGGCTTGGTTTTTTATTCATATGGTTGTTGCTCGAGTGAAGTTTAGAACGCGATGTCAAAGTGAATATTACATGGGATATTAATATAGTTTCGGAATAAATAGAGCGAAAAGCCAGTTTTATCGAGTCAAAAGTTCCAACGTCTAATAACTTTCGTCAAAACCCATTTATAAAGTTAAGCTCGCAATGCAGTCATGAATTCAAGCCAGCGAGTCCTTGACTGTCTCATGGAATCTGACGCTTGTCGCGAATAAAGCGATTTACGAGCTAACCAAGTCGAAAGATTCGCTGGGCTATATAGACTGCGAAGGGCTTTTGAAACAATCACCCTCACCAAATTGATTCGCCGGAGTTTGAATAATGCAATTGATTTTTGGTTCCGAAGGCCAGAGAGAGAGAGAGCTAGGGACACGCGCGCGGCTCTACCTACTGCATTATTATATCGCGCTGACCGGAAACGGCGCTTTTCCGCCTAGATAAATTTACTCAACGCCGGGCAACATCAGACCCGGTCGTCCTTCGATTCTCTGGAATTTTATCATCGCGCCTGGGTGTACGGTTATGAGGAGGAGAGCCGCTTGCACTTTGCCGTGTAACCTAATTTTTGTTTTTACTTCGAGGCTGTAATGTGATTTTTAGACGCTTTTTTTGGTAAACAGTTTGATGGAGAGGAGATTTTTCTGGGATAATTATGATTTTGAACTTAATAAAGACGAGAATAATTGGTTTTGGTGAAATTATATTTTTCTTCAAACATTGCTCGAAACGTTCTACCGTTTTTTCTCATTAACGAGGACGTCTACTCATTGTAACTTATTCAAGCAAAGACTTTTTACGACTTCTTATAATAATATTATCATAAAGAATCAGCGTAAAAGATTTGGAATTACATTTTAAGCGGCGCTATGAAAACATTCATTTGAATGCCTCAGTCCTTTTATACGAAATGCAAATAAGACTAATGTGGATCTTCAGACTTTCTCGCGAAAACTCTACAATAGCCACGAAACACCTGTGAATTAACATTTCCCATTAGATTAGCCCCGTCAGATTACCATGTAATTTAATTTTCTAAAACACCAACTCTTTTGTTCCAGAATTTAGCGAACAATGCCGGGGCCCCGCCATGGCAGTAATTCATTTCAGCTTGTCGGCGGTCGCACGAAGAGGCTAAAAGTCTCTCCTCCACCAATTAACAATGGGAGTAGACATCATTTGTCAAACTCGTAAATGTTAATGCGCGACATAATACTATTAGAGTAATAAATACGTGACTGAGTGTCGCGCTGAGAAACGAGCGTTAATTATAACGCCGGGCAAATCTAGTGCCCTACTGGCGCGCTCACATTGTGCTGACGCGGCTGCAACAGCCAACGATTCAATTCTCCGGCTGCACGCTGGAACTTTTAATGCAAATTAAGCGCGAGACTTGAAACGCGCTTTTTTTTTAAAGATATGACTCATAGTGGAGCGTTTCCTGCTCGGAGTAATAAAATAAGGAACGGCTATGCTGTATTTTCTTTGATAGCGTATATCGGCATTCGTAAATCGAAATAAATATATCGATTGTCATTATCGTTAATCCCAGTAGCGAGCATTTATTTAGCCGCTATTTTTCGTACTTTACGACCCCGCTTCTAATAGCTCCCATCAATCCTTCATTAAAGCAAATTCCCATTATTCACTCGGACGTGTCTGTAAAGTAAATCCTTCGCCGAGTCAATTCGTCCGTCAAAAGCAGCGTATAAAACTGCAAAAAAATGAAAGGGAGCAAACGTTATCAAAAGACACGACGCTCTTGAGAGAGAGAGAGAAAAAAACAGAGCGCGGAAAAATCTCAAAAAGCATCGAAATGCGCGCGCCAGGCGAAAGAGCGCGACGTAAACGACGAAGATAAATATTCTCTCGTCTCTCGCGAAAATTAACCGTACTTATATGCATCCAGGCTAAACCAATAAAGTTAATGTGCCGTTGCGGCGGATGAAATTCCGTTACGACCGCGCCCCCCTCGCACTGATTTTTCCACTCTTTGCTGTATACCTATATACTTTTTTTCCTACCCTCTCGTTTTATATCTGTACGTTCGGTCTGTATAGCAGCCCAGACCGCCGGCGTACGAATAACTATTTTTTCGCCTCTGCGCGAAGCCGGGTTATAGGGAGAAAGACGGGGAGGAAAAGAACGTGGAATTATACGTAGCCATCGAAAGTACCAATTTCAATTTTCGCCTGAAATTTCAGTTTATTTAACGGCCGAAGGAGAATTTTTTTTGCTTCTCGTGCTGGAGCCGTGCTCGTACGAGCTGCTTTTTCAGAATTAATTTTGGATAGTGGATGGGATCATTAAGGCTTTTATCCCTTTCTTCGTGATTTTACTTTCCCTAAATTGCGACTATTTCAAGTGATGGACTCTTAAATAGTTTTTTTAAATATAGCCAAAGAAACTATTTTTATAGCATTAGTAATTAATAGGATATATTCAATTACAAAGAAAAAGAAATGATAGATGGAAAGATCTTTAAATGAATATTAAAATACATGCTTTATGAGCCAAAAATTACAGTCGACATTTCGAAGCGTTTAGTATACCCCTTTTTAAGACTGTGTGTTTTAGCCAACATGTATAGTTAGCCTAATCATACAGTCTTAAAAAGAGAGCTTACACTAAATGGCTTGAAACGTGGATTGTGATTTTTCGCTAACAAAGCATATAATTTATACGTTAGTTGAAAATCATTCACCTACTCAATCAACCGCAAACAATACAACCCCAAGCATCAAAAAAATGTTAAATATAAATAAATATAAAAATTACTGTGCTACTTAATATTTTTAACTATAATTACAGTAAAATTTACCACAACTCTAGAACATTTTTTACGTAAGACAGTAATTATTTTACTCTCGTTTGCTACTATATAGTAATATCCCTCTATTAATAGACAACACAATCATTTTTAGTAAATAGTTTCCTCCACGCATATTCGCTCTACAAACGACCTGTCATTGTTAATCCCACAAACAAATCGAATGATATCCCCCCATTTCACCAAATTGTCGTTTACTAGTCGCAGACACCAGCGGCCCGAACAAGCAAAGTCGCTTTATCCGCGCTGACGAGTTATGTGCGCGAATCGTGTACATGATATAACAATACGTAGGCAGTCGCTTGCGCGACAATCGATAACGCGCGAGCGCCCAGCAATGTGCGTCGTCGT
>JAPYZA010006327.1:0-11192 GCA_030522685.1 Eupelmus azureus | reverse complement strand
GCTCTCTCTCTCTCTATCTCCCAACGCTACGTGTATTTTTTTCCCAATGTTTACTCACTTGATCAAAAGATTCCTTTTACTTCTTATTTCGTCTGGCACGGGCAAAGTCTCTCTGCGCTCCAGCAAGAGAGAGAGATGGAGAGATGGAGAGCTTCGCTTCTCATTTCGTAACTCCGGTGTTTCCGAAAGCCATATCAATTTCGCGATATTACTTTGAAAGTACCGACTGGTCCGCGACGTGGCGTGAAAGACGAGCGTGCGACGAAAAGAGAGAGCGAGAGAGAGAGAGAGAGAGTTGGGGGTGGCAGAGAGAAGAGCCTGCCTCGGCAGTAAACGAGAGCATACGTCGTTAATCCTTTGATTTTTGGAACCTCCCTCGCTCGCTCTTTTTCCTCCTTCTCCTTCTCTCTGTGTTTCTCTCCCGGGGGATGGCTGCTGCCTCTGCGCGGGAGGCGGGGGCGAATTCATCCCCGTCAAGGCGCGACTGGATATCAAAGCCGCTATTTATAACGAGCGGCCGAGAGAGAGAGAGAGAGAGGCAAAGCCAAGTTACGCGCGCACATACGGCTGATATCCCAGCTCTCGGGCAGCACTGATACCTTCACAGAGAGGCACACGTAGCCAGGGCGTTAGCCAGCTTGCTCGCGCGAGTATGTAATCCGGCTTTCTCTCTCTCTCTCACTCTCTCGCAAGAACGCAAACGGGGATGACCGCTCTCCGACGCGCATATTTGCATATAGAGAGCGTTAGCTAAGGGAAATAGAAGGCGAATACGTGACAGACACACACAGCCCTCCTGCCCCCTGCCCCTAACTCTTCAGTTTTCCAGCGAGAGAGAGTGAACCCTTCCGCGGATTTGCGGCCCCCACCTCGCTTAGCGTCGAATGAAAGACGCGGACAGGGCGAGAGCGAGAGAGAGAGAGAGAGAAGGAAAGGTCTATTTCGATGAGGTTGCGCGGCCGCGGCAAAAGTCTTATCTGGTTGGCTAAATAACGCGTGGCGCCGGGTATAGGTGCGCGCGATGGAGGAAAGAAAAGCCGAGCGGCTAGCGGTCGCGCTGATAAATTACGAAAGGAATACGTCGCGCAGGCGTGCACATATACCCGAGTCATTAATTATAACGCGACGACGCGAGCTAGCGCGAGCTCTCCCGCAAGGGGGCGAGCCCCGAACCGCGGACTGCAGCGCGCGCTCCTCGTCCGACGTGTCTATTTCACGTTTCTAGGCTTCGCTGTCGGACTCACGGCTCGTTGAGCGCTGTTGCATCAGCTGCTGCTACCGGAGTGTCTAGGATGATTAGTGTAATCGCCGTCTTAATTTAGTAGACATATACGCATCTCCACTTTCCCTCTCTCTCTGCTTCACTCCTACATCCCTCTTTAACCCCATCGCTCTTTCGCGCTTTGTTTTTCTTGGATGGCTCTTTTTTAAGGGCGGCCGGAGCGCGGACCAGCCGCCCGCAAGCTCCGCTGGACATTGTTGTGTGCTGCGGCTAATCTGCGAGCTGAGCCAGGCTCGTAGAGTGAAAGGCTCGGCCCGCCGATTATTTATAACCGAACGAATTACTCTTCGCGTGATAAAGGCGCACGCGTGGATAATTCGTCGCTCTGTCGGCGACGTCATAATTTATTTCGCCAGACACCTAAGATGTATTTCTATTGAGACGAGCGCGAGCGCCTGTCGTTGCCTGTACATCGCTCTCCGCACGGACAAGTGCGAGCCTAGCGTTAATACGCTCTTCTCCCTCTTTCTCTACTCTTGCTTGCTACGCGTGCTTCTCTTCTCTCTTTCATCTCTGATGCCGAGAGGAGCCCAGCAGGGAAAATTATAGATCCGAATTTCGACTGTTTGGCGTTAAAGGCCGAGCGAATGGTTTGTTTTGCCGGCGGATCTCTCTCTTACTCTGGGAAGGCAAATGCTTTAAATCAGAATAACGCATATCACAAGCCACGTCTATGGCATCCCTTGATAAGGGTCCGCAAAGGGGTCGCTGAATGATTAGAGATATTAATATTGCCCGCGCTCTCTCATTCTCTCGCTCACGCTCTCTGGAAGGGTGAAAATTCTCGGGGACCGTACGTGCAAGGGTAATCTTCTGCTGTGTTACTCTATTTCACAAAGGCACATGCGTTCGCTGAATACGAAATTTCTGTCGAGATATGAAGAAACATGGAGCTCATTAAGAAATATTGTCTGAAATATTTAATTTTAAAATATTTTTTCTTCTTCAGAATAATTTATTCCGCATTCAAATAGCACAAGTCAAAAGAATTCATAATTCGATAAAAAAAAAAAGAAATCGCAATCAAAATACAGCTGAATATAAAGGCTGATACGCGAGTAATCGGTAATTAAGGTAAAGTGCAGCGCGCGCGGGCGGGCTGATAATGCGTTTAAAATTTAAATACAACGCTTGTTTATAGCCACTGCAGCGAATATTTCTCAGCTTGAACCGGCAAATCTCGATCTCCCGACCCGATTTGTGCGCCGTGCCAAACAACACTTTGGCTCTATACGCTAGCTCGGGGTAACGGCAGGCTCAGCCCAGCTACCGGTGGTAGTAGTAGTGGTGCGCGCTGCGGTGGTGGTGGCGGCAGCGGCGAGACTCCGCAAACTAATTCTAATCTGGCGGTACCGACAAATCGCTCGCCATAAATCCACGACCAAGAAACCAGCGCCAAGACGTTTCGTAATCGAAGATAAACCAGCCCCCGCGCTCGCTCGCGCGGCCGGCGCCCTCCCTTTTCTTAATCTCACTTTCTCGCTCTTCTCCTTCTATCAAAGTCCTCTGCGCGCCCCGGCGATACTATATATGCGCGCTGCACTTTTTCCCCTCCATTAGCCGCGGAGCGAGTGGCCCCGACAAAAGCGAAGCTCTGTGTGTCCAGTGACAAAGGGCATTTGCATAAGAAGTACAAATGAAAAATACAAGCATTACAAGGCGAGGTGCGCGAAAAAGAAAAGAAGAGCCGCACTTCCGCCGCGGATAAACATAAAAAACAGTAACGCGAAACGCGCTCGCGGCCGGGTATAGAGCGGGGATAGGGCATAGTATTCGACCGGTCGAGTGTGCGTATATAAGCTTCTTCGTTTCCTGCACGCGAAGGCTCACTCATTCTCGCTCCGTCTCTCTCTCTCTCTCTCTCTCACTCTCGATTGTGTTCGTCCGGAACAACGAACCTTCGCGCGTTCCATCCTGCGCTTTCCCTCTCTCTGTCTCTCGACTCTCGATGTCCATAGTTCATACATCACCGAGATTGAAACATTTCCTTATTATTACCGCTGTCGGCATAGATTAATTCGTGGAATTTACATAGAAAGAGGGAGTGAGGAGAGGGAAGTTTGCTCGCTCTCGTGAATATAGCGATATTCCCGAATGGTTAGGCGCGCTCTCGCGTCTCTCTCTCTCTCTCTCTCTCTTCGAAAGGACGAGAGAGAGAGGCAGAGCCAGAGAGTGAGCGAGGGTAATCGCGGACCGAGAGCGAGGGCTTGTCTTTGTTTAATTTCAGCTTTCCATCGTCCATCTATTCCCGCTCTCCTGCGATATGAGCGGGTATTTTCCACGTATTCCAAGTATTTTCTGTTTCTCTTGCTTTTCACGTGCGCGACGCCTGGATCAGCCTTTCATTAATGTATGAGCTAATCAATTAAATTCCATAAGATAATTAATTTCCCGCCGGAAAGTCAGACTCGCGCGCATACAAACATTATAACAATATGGAATTTCAACGTCTCTCTCTCGCAACTGCGCTTGGCGCGCCCTGATAAATCTGTCGTTTATTGAATGGCCATCTTTCATAAAAATCCATTGTCCGGGATTATTATGCTTTGAATGGCATCGCGCGGCTCGGTTCGTGACCCACAGCAAAAAAAGCAGGGCTTCCTGCTCCAATTTTCCCGCGCGCCAGGTTCGCCCTTGAAAAAAAGAGCAGACTTTCTGCCTCCTCGGTTTTTCATTATCTTGATTTCATACTAACGAGGCACGACAATGCCAATAAATTATTCGCGAACAATCGACATTCCGGAAGGATAACGATGCCGAACAACCAAAGAGAGACACGCATCGCCAGTGCGTGTTCCATATAAAATATATGTCTATAGAGAGCGAGCCGATGAATGCGCGCACACACGAAATGTCAGTAGGAGCCGGCGGCTTCGCCGATGACCTTGCTGATCAAAGCAGAAAAGCATTTTGCGTGGCGCACGGGTAAGCGCGTATCCCCCCCCCCCCCTCCACTCTCCTATCAATGCTCACCGGATGCGAATGAATGGACGTCGGTATGCTTTTGACCAGGACGACCGCTCGCGCACAAAGCATCCTTCTTACGTATATGTGTGTACGATTGTATATGCCAGAGCTACCCCCCCCCCCTCTTCCTCTAGAGTCGCGCTTTGAACGAAATTGAATCTGAATTTTAAATCGGCGAGGGCTTGTAAAAAATGGCTAAATATAAGAATCAAGCGGGAAGAGATTTATTTCGAAATGACTTTTGTGCTCGTGTCGGCTGGATCATTTTCCTGGGCTCGTTATTACGGTGAGTTTGCATTTGTAAGTGGGAAAAATGTTTAAGTACGATGGGAATAAATAGTCATTGCAAAATTAATACAACTTAAGGAAAAATAATCATACGAGGTAGCCACGGCCAATCTCTCAGGCTAAGCGTATCCCACACTTGTTTTCGAATTTCCTCCCTTAATTCCTTTTTGCGGATTATGAATTGCCAACCGAGTTATACTCGGTATATTAATGCTTGCAATATGTTGCACAGCAGCGACGTTTACGGGCTTTACGCCGACCGCGCGAATAACTTAGAATCCTTTTGACTTTCCAGGCCTGAGCCTCGCCATCGCGCAAGCAAGTAGCAGCCTGCCAATTTTTGCGCTTTGCCATTTTTATAAATATCCGAAAAACATTTTAACATTAATACCACGCGTCGCGCTGGGGGATTTTTCCCAAATAAGTCTGTTTACAAGATCGGCTTTTAGGAAAGAGTAGCGTCAGCCGAGGACAGTCTAGAAAAGGAAAAGTAAAGCAGTAGCAGCAGCAGCAGCGGTGGTTTAAGGCAAGGAAGAACGATGGAATGATTTAAGGAAGAGAAGAAATCGCCAAGAGCTGCTTCTGCTGCTGCTTCTGCTGCTCCCCTCGTTGCTCGTAATCAGCTTTCGATTATTTATCGCTCTATTAATCCGGGAATAGGTCCCGATCGGACGCCCAATTTGTAATCGTTAAAACCAAATCCAGCGCGCTCGTTCGCGCGCTCCTTTTTATCCTGCCGAGGTTATAGAAGGCGCACTGGTCTTCCGCGTATTATTCGCCTCGGACATCGGCTATAAATGAGCCTCGCGAAATTCATCGATAACTTACAGTTTGGTTTCCAGTGTATCCAGACTGTCTTTTTACGACTGCGCATTTTTAAGAGCTTTGAGAAATAAAATAACGAGGAGCGAGGATATTTCTTAATAAATTGTATCATAAAACTTGAAAGACTTCCAAACATGAATTTTGGTTCAGCATTTTTTAATACTTTCATATATCAATATTTATTTATTTTGTAGTGAAATAGTTTATTTAAGCTTAGTTTATGGGGTTTAACGTGTATAACTTGAGTAAAAGGTAAATATTCAAAATCAAAAGTATTCTAACAAAACATATATATTTGGTTTTTATAAAGCGAATCTCTTTAATATCCACGAACAACGCTAACCCTATCCACCCTCGTGATTTTCTCGTAAACCAGCAGGCATGAAAGTTTTTAACCAAGAAAGATGCATAAGAAAGGGAAAGCCTCGTCCGGAGCAAAGGGATACAATGGAATGGTCTTATTACCCGGACGGGGCGGCTTATATGAGCGCCTCTTTTTCACGCGAGCCACCTCCGCCGTCGACGTTCGCGTAATTCTCGCGGCGGCAAATTTTAATATCGAGTTTCGCATCGAGGCTATGCTCACCTCCGGTGGCACAGACAGTAAGATAACCGCAGAAGACGGCGGCCTATAGCTCTGTATACGCGTACAGTCGGCAGGCACGCGCACCTCTCTGGAAGTAGCTTCATGACGATATCTTGTTTCTTTAATAAACGGAAACAGAGGGCTAATCGTATTATTTGTTCCTGCCTTTTGCACGGAAACCGTTGCGATCTTTTTCTTGCCCGATGTCTAATAATAACTTGATCTTGCCGCTGCAGCTCGTCGTAAAAGCGAGAGAGAGAAAGAGGCAGAATTGTCTCTCTCGAGTTCGCCGTGGGACGAGGCTGGGAGACGGAATATTTAAGAAGATTTTCAACTTCCCTTTCCTCTCTGCACTTTTCTGCTTCGCGTGTAGCCGGCGATCTGGCCACGCGTGTGGCGGCGCGGTAATAATACCGCAAAGTATACGCGCGGAATAAAAATGCTGACGATATTGTGTTGCATATCCGAGCGAATCGTGCGCTATTGTATCGACTTCTTAAAAAAGCGGATTTTTAAATCGACCGGAATATTTCCTTTACAATCCTGAAGACATTTGTCTCGAATTACGGGAATGAATTACCCAAGCGGCCAATAAATAAAGACGCGCTATCTGACAAACGATCGTGGATCCTTGAAAAACGCCTTTTAACGCCCAATCCAAGCGCACAAAGTACACATAGTCCCACAAGCATCGAAGAATTCCCCGACACACAATGAGCAGGCGGTGAGCATCAAATCATCCGGTCGATCGAGAAAATTAAACTGATTTGTCGCGAGTCGAATTACACACGAGCGCGCTCCATTCTCACGTGAGGCTATTCGTTTACCTTTCTCCGGGGCCGCTCGCCTCTCTTCGTTCTCGCTCGGGCTTGAATAGCTATATGGGCACGCGCGTGTGTGCACAGAGCGAGCTTGAGTCAGGTGTTGAGCAAAGACGCACGGATGGGAGAGAAACGCATTAACAGGTGTTATTCTCAACGTGATGGTCGATATATCATAGCGTCGAGCTCTTTTAGAAAGAATCGAGCAAACGTTTCTCGATTACAGCAGCTCGTATAGTTTCGACAACGTCTTCTCTTCCCTCTAGGCGTGCATAAGGACACAGCGCGACTGCCAGCTCATGCGAAGGAAGTGTCGAAACGCGGCGTCTGAAAATCTCTGGCCGCGACGAGATTGAGCCTAATACCCAGGCTCTTTCTCTCTCCGTCTTAGCTTGGCTAACGAGCGCGGCGCAGGAAATATCGCTCAATGGCGCAAATTGAGAGGAAGTATCAGCGTGTGTATTCCGCGCCTCCGCGGGCCGATTATGCGGCTTCGTCTCCGATGAGTCAGCTAATTTATTCAGAGCCTCGAGCGAGAGAGTGCAGAGAGAATTGAGAGAGAAGAGCGAGCCAGTGGACGCCTGGCTCGTGCCGGTGTGCGGGAGAGGCGGTCCGGTAGTCGGTGCCAGTTCGCGCGCGAGCACAGAGGCGCGATAGCGAGGAGAAAGACAGAGAGAGAGAGGGAGCTACCACCCACCTTTAAGAAACGTAACGACTTGAGGAGACGCAAAGCTACTCAGTTTTACACGCTCGCGCATATTTACGCTCACGCGCGCACTAATGCGCGCCTCTCCACCCGCTCTTTCTCTGTTTGTCTCGCTCCGAGTCTGAATTTTCCTTACACTCTCCTCGGCTCTTCTTGCTCTTTATTTTTCATTCTATTTCTCTATCTTCTCGTTGCGCCCGCGCTCCTCCTCGCCGAGTTAGCCTCTCTCTCTCTCTCTCTCTCTCTCTGTCTAGCTCTCTTTCATGTTCTCTTATTCACTGTCGCCTGCACTCGTGTGCAGCCTCCCTCTCTTTCTCTCTCTCTCTCCTTCGTTCTTCGGTAATTTCTGTCTTGGTCGCGCTCGCGCGCGCCCGCTCATTGCGGGCACTATGGCCCCGCGCGCGCGCTCGCGTATAATACGCAGCACGCGCGGATATATTGAGACACGCGCCAACGCATTCTAATTATCATGTGCATAATGGTGGCCGCTCGCCAAGCTTCAGAAATACATCAGAGCGACTCTTTCGCTATAGATAGGTGGCCACCATCTGCAGGATTCAGGCTCTTTCCCTCTCTCCCTCTCTCTTTCGTTCTCCGCCCGCGAATGCCAACCGTTCATTTGCCCGTCTTTTATTTGCCGTTCTCAGTACCTTTGCCTTTCCTTAATTTCGCTCGTGAGGCTATCACCGAAAAACGATAATTGACTCTCTAAGGTAGGCATAGTCGATCTTTTTTTTTATGTTTTTTTACTGAGAATTGAAGATTAAATATTTCTATTTATTTGTTTGTCGCATATTTCTATTAATTTGTTTGTCGTTGATTCTAATTATAAATATTGAGAAATAATGCACTTTTCGATCTGGATAGGTGACAAAAAAAGACTTAATGTTTCGTGAAACAAATGATTCGAGAGGAACATGTTTCTATATTTTCTACGGATCGTTGAAACGTTTAAGAAAATACAAGTAAGATTTATGAAACAGTTTATAACTATTTATATTTAGATTGTAAGTGCTTCTGACGCAAATAATTTGTTCCTGCATTATATAACGTTACAAGCATTAATGAATTCCGTTTTCTTAAAAGGAACATCGTTAAATATTTTAAAATGCAAGGAAGAGTAACTTTTAAATTATTCTAAAATAAACTTTATAGCAGAGAATATTAATAAGATATTTTTTAAATTAACAACCGTTATTCATTTTTTTAAATGCCGGACCTGTCTAAATCCGTACATTTTTTACAATTAAAAAAAAACAAGCAATGATTTGTTTAGGCGAATACTCTTCAAAACTCCACATCGATCAGTCATTGTAAAAAGACCCAACTCACCGCCACAGGCAAGTTTCTCTTTAAAAAAAAAGCGTTCACTTCCACGCGCGTCGAGCTTCTTTGTCGATCAGCGAGTAAGAGATAAATGACTTCCCCCTTTCATTTTTGTCCATCCATAGGGACACATATCCGTTTTGTCGCGCTCGCTCATCGGCTACACACCAACGACATAATGCACGAGCTCTCCGGCAGCTTTAGAAAGCCCATTGAAGTGGCCTCTCTCGCGAAAGAGAGCAGAGAGCAGAGAGTATAGGCAGCTAAGCGCGCGCGGGGCCAAAAGACGAGAAGCGCGCTAGCGCGGCCGAATCTTCAATCTTCGGCGCAGCGCGCAGGGAAGGCTGAGCGTTGCTTGGGCTCGTTCTCCTCGGGAGAAGTTGATAGATGTGGAAATAATTATAGGCGAACTCGCGCGCTCGCTCGGTCGGTTGGTCGCTCGCTGGGGCCGGCACTTGGCGCAACAAGAGTAAAAACCGTGTCAAATTTTCGACCGGTAATGACTTCGGCCATGCAACGGCCAAAGAGACTGCCGAGACAGAGAAAGAGCTCTGGCCCCTTTGACTGTATGGATATATAAAGCGAAATAAATAATACGAGACGTTTAATATGACGAATGTGGAATATGTTAAATTTTCCGCTCGTGTGAGAGCTGCGAGGAGGAGCAAAAAATAGGCTTCGTTATTTATGTGCCGCTGATGATTACTTTTCGGCCAAGGAAATGCATATCTAATTATTGATTAAATTCTAAGGCTCATCTGTCAGATTAAAAGTATAGCAGGCATTTTAAATTGAAGACATTAATTATCGCAAAGCCAAGATCAAGTGCTGACAAATTAGTCATGATTCATACTGCCCGCGTAAAAAATAACAAATTACACGTCAATGCGGATCCCCTCTAATTTATCTACCTGTATTTCTTTTTCTCAACCAAACCAAAAATGCGAGGATCCAAAAATGTAGGTTAAAATCGATCGCCGAGGCTATTCCAGAAACCGTCGAATCGCCCGTAAAAAATTTCTTTCCCGAAAATCTATAACGAGCGGATAAAGTCGCTTGACAAATCTTCCGGATTTATCTAAATTTCGAATCGCGGCTCGCTTCGAAAACGTTCCTCTCCTCTCCTCTATCTCTCTCTCTTTCTCGATTCCCACGAAGCCAGCCGCTTCTTCGAAATCGAAAATGCCCGCGAATTTCCAAGCTCCTCTCGCGAGAATGCCAATCTACCGGCGGTAATCGAATGAAGCATTAAAAGGAAGAAACGACGTCGAAGAAGCGCGCCGAGATCGAGAGGCGTTCGTCGTCGCCGTCGTCGTCATCGTTTCTCTCTCTTTCTCTCTCCCTCTGGTGGAGCGCAGCGTGCGCGGAGGGACTAATGCATCGGCGTGGCCCCCGGGCTCTCTCTCTCTCTCTCTCTCTCTCTCCTCGGTAATGCCTAATTAATCCAATTAATCTAGCTCGGCACAAATGACCACGCGAGCGCACGGCAAAGAGAGACCGAGCGAGAAGGGAAGGCAGAGCGGGGGGCAGCTCAAAGGCAGCCGTCCGTGTCGCGAGCGCGCGCCTGCTTGATGGACGGGCTCCGATCCGGCATTCCGAGAAATTAAAGATTGCCGCTGATTTATAGAAATTCATATTTTAAATTATTGGCCGTCATTAGCGCCCGTATGTCTCTTCTATTGGGCTCTTCCTTACTCTGTCTTCTGGCCTCCCGACGAAAAATGCCTTTCCTATCTGCTTTATCTTCGGGCCCGGGAGAAGCTGGCTGTTATTCTGGAGCAATAATAATGAATTACAAAATTTCCAAACATTTCTATTTTAATTTTACCGGGAATCGGCGATAAATATAGAAACAAGGAAATGGGCTTTGATGTATTCAGAAGCGATTAGCATAGCTCCTTAATCACGTTTCCGTGAAGATATTGTAACAAATTGCACTAATCAAGCGTTATATGCCGAAATTACATACAAAACGAATTAAAATACTTATTAGACGAGAATAGAATCGAGAGAGAGAGAGAGAGAGAGAGAGAGAGCAAGGGAGAAGCGAGGAGGGAGGAGAGAGCGAGAGACATATTCAAAATCGTCTATCCTCCCATTGAAAAAGCTGATCCATTTGAGGACAAGCCTCGCCGCCTGGAAACGATCTCAATGCCGTTAATTGCAGCATCTGTCATGAAGCGCGCGCTCCCATTCAGTCTTTTGTTGCGCGCCCAACTCTTTTTAGCGCTCCTTACCTCTTTCCTTTTCGATTCTTCGATCGAGTACTCTCACGCACACGCACGTGTATACGAGAAAGAGAGAGGAGAGACAAGACTCGGTCCTCTCCTTTACGCAGAGAGGACGACGTGTGTTTCGTTCGGCCGCGCTCTGCGTGCACACGCGCTCGGA
>JAPYZA010006326.1:0-11191 GCA_030522685.1 Eupelmus azureus | reverse complement strand
GCCTAAATTTAAAAATAAATGCGTCTTTGCTGTACGGTTTAACACATTTTATAGATTTCTAATAAACTCATTATTTCTAGCATGATTTTATGAGCTGAGAGCCCTAGCTATTACTAATACAAAGCCAACGAACACTTTAGATTCATTATACAGTTAATAATTTTAACAAAACTTGGAAATACAGTAAAGATCACCATGTCGTACCGCTCCGACATCCCGTTAAGTATTCGAAAAAAGAATCGGATGAGCATTTGAATCCTGTCAGTTTTTTTTACTGTCGGTAAAACAGATGGGTCTAGAGCTTGCACTCATCAGCTGATTACCTTAGCGAGAATTTTTTTCGCGCGAAATCTAAGTAAAAATATCGGAGCCCGTCGCGCAGTAAAACTAAAATTTATATATATATATATATATACTAGGGGGCTTAGCTCCTCTGCGTGTTTTGCGCGCCAACCGCCCCTCTTCACAAGACTATCTGTTCTTGAAATAAAAATTTTTAATTTTCAATTTTTATATTTTATCAAAATAAACTATATTATGATGAGAAAGTGAGAATCGCTGATAACATGTTACTAGAGATAAGAATTTACATTTTTGCACATGATAAATGTCTACTTCAGCATAATCATTCGCATATCTAATTACAATTACGAAAAGATGCTAAAAGCAAATTGATTTAAATGCGATTGTTTCTCTCGCAAATAGTTTAATCACCACATGGTTGTGACAACAGATTCATAAGAAATTTCGGTGCACAATGCCTACGCTAAACCCACGAATTATAATAAAAAATTTAATGCAGATTGTGATAAAAATGGGAAGAAAATATTATCAAAACAATGCCCGAACCCTCCAGGTAATAAGATTCAGCATACGGTAAACAATAGTTATCGTATGTCGCACGATGATATAAATTATTTGGGAAACAACAAGGCAATACTATATTTCTATAGAGGGAATAGAAGAATGCAAACATATACAAATTTAATGCATCCGATATCAAGATAACCTAAATATAAAGATACAATTGTAGTAGATAATATAGTTTTTACATCAAATTGCAAATGTGATTCTGCCCTCCAACATAGTCAAATGTTTCCAGTTTACAGAGTAGCATGTGCAGTAGGCCTAACGTGTCCAGCAAGATTAAATTATTTTGAAAAAGAAATCTACAAGAGAAGTAGAAATGCGTCTAAAGAGTATGTTTACAAAAGCCAGTGCGATGCTAGTTAGATATTAGCGGTGAATACAGATAATACTAATATTACATACATTTTTGTATTTCGATTTAACGTAGTTACTAGGACTCAAGTCAAGGAGAGCAAAATAGATGACTGAGCGTAATTTTTTTATCTGTAAGTTATTTAGTTTATAAGTTTTTAGTTTATATCTGGTTAAATAAATAACTTTATTTTGAGCTATTATAAGCTGAATTTCTTTTACGTACACAACTATAATCCTTCCTGATGAACCTTTGTACACTGAATTCCTTGACCGTAAGGTTTCGAAAGACCAGATGGATGAAATTAATTTTTCTAAAGTGATTTGGGTTCACTATCCATATAATTCTCGCGCAAATACAGAATTTTTTAAATATCAAAAAATTTTTAATTTTTTAATACTAAACATCAATTTTATTAAATAAATTTTCACCTTATTTTTGTAATTTTACCTTATTTTTGAGTTTTCTACCATTTTTTTGTATTCAATTTTAAAACCCTGTATTCACGCGACATTTATGTAGATACTGAACCCAAATCACTTTAGAAAAATTAATGTCATCCATCTGGTCTTTCGAAACCTTACGGTCAAGGAATTCAGTGTACAAAGGTTCATCGAAGGATTATAGTGGTGTACGTAAAGGAAAATCAGCTTATAATAGCTCAACATAAAGGTATTTACTTCTACTTTTAGAAAGTATTTGAAATATTTTAAATTTAATTTAAATATTAATAAAAAACATTTTTTTTTTCATTTTCAGGTTCTAATAGATATGTGCCCCCTTAAGTTACTCGATTGGTTTACGATAAAATAATGTGCTGAATACATAATATTCCTTTGAGAAAGCTTAGTGCTAATGAATTAACAGCGTATTATAGATAAATAGATAGATGGTTTATTTATTGCACAACTCAGTACAGATATAATACAAGTTACATATCATATAATACTGCATATCACAGTTACGTTGTTAATTATATTAGTTTAATAAAATCTTTATGCCATCTGTGCTCATATAATCTGCATCTTTATTTATTTACTTGTACTTTTAAAAAGTATTTGAAATATTTTAAATTTAATTTAAATATTAAAAAAAAAACATTTTTTTTTTCATTTCCAGGTTCTAATAAATATGTTCCCCCTTAAAAATAGATAAAAAACTCGTTCACTTTTTTATTTTATATTTACAAAGTATCAGTATTTTTTTATCTTTCTATACTATTGACTTCTTATATTTTTTCTAATTTATATATTTTAATATTTTATAATAATATATTTATTGTTTATAAATAATTCATTTATATAAACTTATTTAATTATGAACATTGAAGGTATGTCTTTTTTATATTTTAAGTCTAAATTTTAAGGTCATAACATAAATCTTTTTTTTCTTTTTTTTTGACAATTATTAGTTTAATTATTTTTTGAAAATTTATTATGTATTGTATTTTGTTTTATATTTTGTATTTTGTCTTGTTTTTTATGTTTTTGTATTTTTTAATTTATTATGTTTTTTATTTCTTTTGTATTATTTTTTTTATTAAAATATAATAATTTCACATTAAAAAATGTATGCTAAATGACATATATTAGTTTTCAGATCATTTACTGTATTATGAAAATTATTTAAATTGTTACATAGATGTGTAATA
The DNA here is from genome assembly GCA_030522685.1 of Eupelmus azureus. Taxonomy (NCBI): domain Eukaryota; kingdom Metazoa; phylum Arthropoda; class Insecta; order Hymenoptera; family Eupelmidae; genus Eupelmus; species Eupelmus azureus. The sequence goes on along the minus strand of JAPYZA010006326.1, from coordinate 8,318 downwards.
TTCTATCAAAAATCAAAATTATTTCATCAATTATTTATTATTATTATTATTATTAAAATTTATATTATTACTATTATTTATTATTATTATTATTATTAAAATTTATATTATTACTATTATTATTATTATTAAAATTATTTCATCACTTCAATATTATTTCAACTATTTCCGTCTAACATTATTAATACCATTAAACGTGAGTTTTCCAGACATTCTATAAGCTAGGTCATCCGAACTCTGACCATCATCACTCTGTCATTGTTGACAAATGACGAGATCGAGTATTCCTGAAGATTAGTTCTGTGTGTATGGTTTCCAGGAGATGCAACACACTTCTGTCCTCTCTTAATACATTGGGAAGGTGTTGCAAGTTCTTCTGCAATGAAACATTATCTTCATTTGCGCAAACTCGGTTGATAAACGTAAAAAGCTTACCAAGTTGCTCAAATTTTGTTCGTATCGGATTTAATATTATTGTCTATAAGAAGCGATCGAAATTACCTTTTGCGGTTTTGATACATCAGTTCTCGACGATCCTCTCTATTGCTATATCATTGAAGTCTTCTTTCTTATACAAATGCCCTTTGAGGACTTATACTTTTCAACTTCTTCGATGATTGATACAAATATTAACCACAAGCGTCTGACTTCAGTGATCCCCGCCGTAAAATTTTCCAAATGCAAAAAAAAAGAAAATAAGTACTTTGCTTTTTGATAAGTCTTTTAATAAATAGTAAATTTACTTTAATTACACTGGGACTAATAAAATCCGTGTGCACTTTACATTTACGTTCTAATAGACACACCCCTTTACAATATTTTTTTTTGAGTATCAATACAAAGTGTACTTTGCGTACCAAGAAATCAAACTTTGTGCCTCTAGAAATTATTAAGTGCCACATTCTCACGTGCACGCGTATTATTCAAACTTCCTGCTCGAGTAGCTTGCAGGTTTCGAGAGCAAAGAAATTTGTTTTTCGAAAGAAAAATTTTTTTAGTCTTTCAATCCTGCGTTCCAAACCGCGGACTGCGTTCAAATCCTTAAACTTGCGTTTAAATCTTGATAGACTTTGCTTCTCTGGAAGGAAATATTAAAAGAAAAATACAACTACTATTTTGCAATATTTAAGTGTAATTTATAACAAGATCCCCTTTATCATTAAATATAGCTATTATTTTAGAGAGTATTACATTTTTTCACTTTTATGCGTTATTTTTCGATATTTTAACGTTATTTTCCTGGATTTCACGTCGATTTCATGACATTTTGCGATATTTAAGCGAAATTTATCAAAGATTCCCCCTTATCACCAGAATTTTTATCTATTTGTTTTTGTTTTATATGGATTTTAAATTATATAGGGGTTTCTAGCTGTAAAGAACTATATTTTTTTATATTTTGATATCTATTTGTATATTTATTTATAAGATTTGTAGTTTTTATGTGATTTAATTGATAGGAAAAGTTCTCAGATTTAGTACATAATGAAATTTTGCTATATATTATTTTTAGTAATAATAAAATATTACAATTTGCTTAATCGGTGAAAATATTTATGTATTACCATTAAGTAAAGAAAATTTGGGGAAATCACTAATCACAACACACTAAAGTATGTGTATATGATACGATATATTTTAAAGTTTCAAAGTACTAACAATAAATGATTCCTCTACATAATATAGTTTATTTTGATAAAATATAAAAATTACAAATTTTTATTTTAAGAACAGATGGTCTTGTGAAGAGGGGGGTTGGCACGTAAAACGCGCAGGGGGTAAAGCCCCCCTAGTATATATATATATATATATATATATACATATATATATAAAATAAGTAAAAAGCTAAAAAACTTAAGCTATCTTATTTTCCACACTTGCGGGATATAAAGCACTTTATTCCAACCTCAACAAGAATGGCTACTTATTTCCCTGAAAAGGCGCGCTGAAAGTGGCTTATTGTTCTCGCAAAACTAGAGGTGGGAAATAATAGCCTAGGAGGGAAATAATGGACGATTATTTTCCTCCTAGGCCATTATTTCCCTCATCGGCCATTATTTCCCTGCTAGGAGTAATTATTTCCCTGCTGGCATTTTTATTAGAAAAAGAAGAAAAATCATTGAAAAAATAAAATAAAAACAAATTAGTGGCCACAGTTAAGGTGTGAATAAAGTACTATATGCACCTCGAGAGTAAAGTCAATTATTCCCACGGGTAATTACTGCCCTCGCTATGCTCGGGCAGCAAACCACCCTCGGGAATAATATGCGACTTTACTCCCTTGGTGCATAATGTACTATTATATCGCGCAAAAGCATAAATAAAGTACTATTACATCCCGCAAAAGCATAAATAAAGTACTTTAAAAAGCATGAATAATAGTACATTATGCACCAAGGGAATAATATGCCACTTTATGCCCGCTTTTCAGGGCAATAAAGTGGCTTTTACAGTTGAGATGTAAATAATAGTGTATTATGTACTAACGGCGATAAGTGGGCCTTTATTGTCCGAGTGTTTGCAATACGAGTCGTATGCGAGCTAGCACGAGCCGAAGGCGAGTGCTTGCTCGAGCCGAATACGAGTACTGCAACCACACGAGGGCATAAAGGTCCACTTGTCCGTGCTACACACCATACTTTATGTAACGCAGGCATTGATATTCGGGTTTTGTTGGGCATAAAAATCGGAGGTTGAGTGATTATTTTTAGACACGGCAACCACACACTTAGATGTAGATAATAGATGTGTGGATAATAGATAAAAAATGATAGATAAAATATAATAGATGAAAGATAATAAATGATAGATAATAGATAATAGATAATAGGTAATGTGTGTGTATGCGCGTGCGAGTAAGTGTGTATTAATATATAAGTATTTTGTTATCAGTTTTGCTCATATTTAAAACAGCGGGCAATAAAGTCCACTTTATTGCCCGTGCCAATAAAGTGGACTTTATTACCCGCCGGTCTAAAAATGGTCACTTTTTGCCCGCTTTTTTGGTTAGTAAAACGCGAATAACGTGCCTGTGTTACATAAACAAATTTTTTTTATATTTTATCGTGAATTTTAATGTTTACGTTTCATATATAGATAGACTTGTTTTAATTTTTGATAAACATTTCTGCTAACATTTAATAATGCATTTTTGTCCGAGCCCTTGTAGTAAAAGTCAATGTATAACAACAATATGAAGTTAAAATAATAAAAACAAATTGTAAAAGCGTATCAAATTATATTTTCTAACACATGCACTAAATTTTCATTTGTGTCGATCTCAAAATTGACTGAAAGTGATACTTTTCTACTTGACGGATAAAAAAGTAAACTTTTACAAACTTTTACTTTTTTTCAAATTACTTTTGTTTGACACAAATGCTGCAATGTACAATTTATATATAATAATTTATCTTAAGAAATACTAATGCGTAATTAATGTGTAAGTAAACTCGTTATATTTAAACACAAGAAATAAGAAAATATTAATACACGCGTTACACATGTGCACCGTGGGTGTATTAACCTAGTTACCCTCGTGTGTTTAAAGTACTCGTCTGAGAATTGGAGCTAAAAAGATTCGATTAAAGCCCGTATTAAACAATATACTGTTTACTCCTGTATGCAGTAAAGTATCACTTTTGGCTTGCTTGCACAAGCAGCAAAACATGATAAACGTGCATGAATAACGAAAAGTATTTATTGCAATAGAAATAGAAGGGCGAAATAAAAGAGACGAAAACAGCAAAATTTTTTGTAAGTAAATATGGGAATAAAAAATACTTTAGCAAATTATTTTAATATCAAATCATTGATAAAAGCTAATTTATCGATTAACTTTAATTATACAATCTTCTTATGTAATTTTAGCGGCTGAAGGAGCTTTTAAAAAATTGAAACCAGAACCATGTACTTCAAATCCCCACATTGGCCATACACCGACTACTGCAAGCTGTCCGACACCCGCTCGACGCAGGCATAGGACAACTTTCACTCAGGTAATATTTTTTATAAGAAAGCAGTCACCCAATACTGTTAATAATTTTATATTTTTAAATTTAATCGTAGTATTTATTCTCTACTTTCAGGAGCAACTTGCTGAGCTGGAATCGGCATTTGCTAAGTCACACTATCCTGATATTTATTGTAGAGAAGAGCTTGCGAGGAGTACAAAATTAAATGAAGCAAGAATTCAGGTTAGTTTTCTCACACATTTATACCAGTATAATCTTAAATGTAAAATATGTATTAATGGGCTATGCCAGTAATGTAAATTTTTCAAATCTTATTTTATGAACCTTTAGAGGACCGGGATTTTAGCTGCTAATAAAACCATAGAAAACCCATGAAAAAGGTATCTCATATCATGGATTTATCATGGGTAAAGTGTCGAACACGGGTTGAGCCAGTATACTGGCTTCCTGGTCCTCTAAAGGTTAAAGATATCTCTGACACTGTATACAAGATACTAAATGATCTTGCTACATAACATTTTTTGCTGTACTTCACTAATATTTTTATTTCTTTTTTAATTATTTGCTTCAAGTTTCATCAATAGCTAGGTTATTAGCGACTACATTAAATATACAATACAATACAATGCAATAAACATACAATATCAGCAAGGTCAGTTTTCAGTGTAATATAATTGTGGGTCAATATAATTTATATACACAAATGGATATTACAATTGTTATGAAGAAATCTGTTACAAGTGAATCACAAAATAGATTTTTATAATAGATTATAATAATTGGTCTAGATTTTCTTTTTTTTAAATTTAATATCACTTTAACTTGCTTCATGTAATTTACATAAATTGTTGAATCCTGTGAAAATTTAAATTTTCTTCTTTCTTGATCATTTTTTGCAGTCATACAACAATAAGTAGGTTTATTACAGGTGTCGTCCGAAGGTTGATTCCCTTTTGAGTTTAGTTTAGTTTTAGTTATTGTTGTTTGCTTCTTATGGGTTAGTTTTGTAAGAAAGAGAGAGAGAGAGAGAGAGAGTTTCATAGGAACTACCACAGACTGTTTTTAAGAACGTGTTTTTACTATCTATTCGCCATTTCTTCCATTTATCGACTTTTTTCTTTTTTAACAATGTTGATGCAGATATGAAATCTAGTAGACAGTATTCTTCGTGGCGAAGATTTGCTGCGAGCAAGACAGATTCTTTTATATTTGAGATTTTTCGCCACAGCTGGCCGAAAGTGCCAACTTTCCGTCCTAACCTCAAACAGAAAGTTGGTAATTTCGGCCTCGCTGTAGCGAAAAATAGTATATGCACCTCGGGAGGTAAAAGGCAACCCCATAGCACATGTAAATTGCCACCCGAGCCGAAGGCGAGGCAATTCTTTACCTCCCATGGTGCGTAATATACTATTCTTCAATGCCAGATACTTCGTATTGAGTTTGTGCAACAATTACATATTTATTTTTCATACTAATGATTTTATTTTGTATATTCGATACTATTGGCTTTATAGTATATAAACTTTTTATTTCGGATAGAGCCTGTTTATAGTCAGTAATAATAATAAAATTTGCTATAGAGCTAAATTCAATAATTTGTAGATTTCAATATAATATATAATCGAAAATCTTTTAGAGAAGGAGTTGTTAAGCTTGAATGAATGAATTATATTTGAAAACAGTATTGAAGTGCATAAGCCAGTTTAGTTTTATATTCATATAAGTAAATATAAGAGTATAATATTTATTAGAGAATATTTCTTTCGGTCTGTGGTAAGATTGAGTATTTATTTTGACAATTTTTATTGGATGATTTTCGTCATTGAATGAGCCGATAGATATTAGAAAATGATGTGACCTGTGAGAAAAGGATTTTGGTATGGATGTATTATAATCCCCAAAAGGTTTTTTTTTATTCAAAAATCGATTTGGCTGTTGTGTCTGATTTATTTGCTACTAATTTGCAAGCATGTTTTGCCATTAAAATTTTACGACAGTATTCCAATGGAAAAATGTTTTCCTTAACAGCTAGGCTAAGGGTTGGGCTTATATTATAATTGAATCTAACGATTTTATATTTGATGACGCATTATAAATTAAGCTTTCGTAATCGAGCTTAGTAAATACTGATGAGCTTTATACGTTCTACTTATAAGGGCTGTCGTCACCTTTGGAAGCTGAAATTTGATATTATATAATGGAATGACTTGTATACTAAAAAAAAAGATACCCGTGTATCAGGGTTTTTTTAATGGGCCTTATTTTCCATCCTAGGAGTTTTTATACGGTCCATTTTGATTAAAAACTTTCAGTTTGTATCCTGTTACGACAAATCCTTTTATTTTTCTTTACTTCATGCCGGAAATATATAAATTTTTATCAAAATGTATTCTTTAATTGAATAAATTAATGATTATACGTCTAATAAAAGCCAGGCTATATTTACTTTTACATAAAAAAATCATTTATGAGTGCATTTTAGCATTTATCTTGTTTTTATGCTTGGATGACTTTCTGAAGCCAAACAATTAGAAATATTTTTGAAATTTCAACCTTCGTCGCTGAAAAATATAACAAAGGATTAATTTCTTACGTATATAAATCATAAAAATTAAAAAAACTGTTTAGTTTTTCTAGTAGTTTATTATAACAAGTCTTCACTACTTTTTTATGTAAGATAATAGACTCTCCATTTCTGAATTAATAGATGACTAATATTTCTATATTTTTTGCAATTTCTTATATAAGTGCAGAATCCTCTGTATAACTTGCATGATTTATTAATTTAACTTAATTTTCTTGAGAGCTCCATGAGTAACCAACAAATAAATCTTACTTTACTTACTTGTAAACAGACTTTTGCTCCACTGCCAGGTGATGTTTTTAAACCAAATTTTGTGTTCTATGGTAAAGGTACATTGCTAGCATCACCATGCTGCAGAAGAAACCTCATTTACATTAATAAAGTTATTATTTTTATAATTACAATATTTTCTTTTTATTTTATTTATTATTGAAATCATTTTTATACATTAATCTAGATTTTATTGTTTTTTAAACTATTGGTAATAATTAGAACACAAAGTTTCGTACAAAAGCATCACCTATCAGTGGAGCAGAAGTTTGTTTACAAACGAGTAACGTAAGATCCATTTGCTGTTTATTCATGTAGCTCTCAAGAAAATTAAGTTAAACAAACAAACCATGCACTTAATTTAAAGGATTCTGCACTTATATAAGAAAATGCAAAAAATATAGAAATATTAGTCATCTATAAATTTAGAGATAGAGTTTTATTATCTTATATAAAAAAGTAGTAAAATATTGTTATGATGAACTAACGGAGCAATTAGATAAGTATACTATTTTTTATTAATTTTCATGATTTTTATACGTACGAAACTAATCATTTGTTATATTTTTCAGTGACAGAGGCTAAAATTTTAAAAATATTTCTAATTGTTTAAATTCAAGAAGTCATCCAAGCATGGAAACGGGATTAACACTGAAATGTACTAATACAAGATTTTTTTATTAAAGCCTTTTATTAAATGTATAATCATGAATTTATTCAATTAAAAAATCCAATTTAATAAAAATTTATATTTCAGGTATTAAGCAAAGAAAAATAAGGGGACTTTTTGTCACAGGAATTCTTTCAGGAAACTACAAGGATTTCGAAAGAAGATAATTATCGATATTTAAGATAATTTTCTCTAGTGGGAAAATGTCATTACCGTGGATGTCATTACCGTGACCAATTTTCGTTTAAGTTAATAGATTATTAAGTATTTGTGTTTCTATCAAATTTAAGTCTCATTAAACGATAATATAATAAAATGAATAAGTTTTAAATCATTTCAAAAAGATATTAGAAATAGAAATTAAAATGGCGCCCACTTTAAGATCGCGCAATAATCGCAAAGAAGAATTACTTCAGCTATGTGGAAAAATAAGAAGAGGCAAATAATAACACCAACAAATATCCAGACTTTTACCAATTTTCAACTTAAAGGTCTTTACTTACAATTTCATAATCTTTGATGGTGTATTCTTTATAGTCGAATGCAAGTTGCCAACGGAGTTGAGATTTAGAAATACATTTAGATTTAGAATTCGATAAAAAATATGGTGTTTTATTATAGATATTGGCTTACTTAAAGTTGACTATAACAAATATTCCTTCAAAGATAAGGGAACTATAAGTAAAGACTTAAACGAAAGAAAGAATGACGCTGTTGATCTCTAATTTTAAGTTTGCTTTGTGAAATGATGGATCAGCTAATAAGATACATTTGTCGACGATGGTATATACAATGGCTATTTTCTGAGATAATGGATGAT
>JAPYZA010006325.1:0-12617 GCA_030522685.1 Eupelmus azureus | reverse complement strand
AACAGTGTTGCCATGCATAGGGAAATACGGGTTATTGGACAAAATCCTCAAAAGTTCGCGGACTTTTGAGGATTTTTGTGACGTTATCATAGGCAAATTGGCATGGTTTCTTTAGCGCTGGCAACGTCGCAATCCTCAAAAGTACGGGAATGAATAATATATATATATATATATATATATATATATAATATCATATTATTATTATTATTATTATTATTATTATAAGAATTTTACTTTATTATTCAATTCCATTTGATTCTAAAAACATTATTTGAATTTAAGATTTCAAAGAACCATTAATAAAGAAATACAGCCATATGGTCACTTATGAACCATAAATAATCATCTTATTATTTAGCGTAAATTTCTTTATCGAGCTCTATTCCCCGTACCTTTCCTATTTCCACGCTGTCGTTAAACTAGATTTAAGAACTTGCAACATATATGATGGATAAGCTTCTGAACTTTCCTTAATGGATTTCAAGTGGGTAGGCTTGGTAAATTTTTATCAAGTTAGCTAACCGTGGGGGTTTGGGCAAAAGGAATAATGCGGCGAAAAATGTATAGCACAGCTAATTTATGGCAAATAACGGCAATTGTTGATCCATATCTCATAAGCTTTTGACCAACCAACTGATATCAGGGTAGCAAGCCACCGGGCTTTAGATAATGGAAAAATGCAGAAAGAAAAACGAATTGCACGGCAAATTTATGGCGAAAATCGGCAATTTATTTATTTATTTATTTATTTATTTATTTAAACCAGAGTAAGTGTACAAAACATTACATTACAAAGTAATCCAGCAGAGGGAATTCTCCCTGTTCGCTGGTCAATTATTGCAAATATTATTTTTATTATTTTCGTAAATGGACTCGCTAACTTGACAGACTATGACGTACTCGATGTCGTCGTTTTTGTTAGGTCATTCCGCGGCATGCGTGTTAGTCGCGAAATTGTTTTTTATTTTTCAATAGATCTTCTCGAGGAGGCCTTGGTCACCTCTGGACCACGTGGGCGGGACAGGTGCTTCGACCTCCCAGGGCAACGTCCAGCCAACCCCTTCGTTGGGCTGCGAGGGAGCCTTTGCGGCCGGGGGAGGTTTTCAGTCTCCTCCCGCGGGCCGACACCGCCTCGCAGCACTGATAACATTTTTGGTATTGAGTTGGGTAGAGTAAAGGATGAGGAGAGCCGAGGGTCTCTTCAAGAAATCTTTCTCTCTCTTTATCCATATAAAAAAGATCTTTATTTGAAAACCAAATCGGCGGAGGGCCCAGGGGCTTTGAGAGAGCCTAAAGGCGTCCGCTTGCGATTGTGGCCGGAGAGAGACTGCGCTCTCCGCAGGCTCGCTCGGCATCGGCGACTCGCGCGCTCCCCTCCTAGACTCGGCGCCTGTGGAGAGAGGGAAAGCAGTGAGTCCCTGCGTTATATATGCGCAGAGCATTCACACAACACTGCGCGGTAGGCCCACTCGTGGAGAGGGGGTAGATGTATGGGAAGGTGGCGGGGATAACCTCACTTTTGATTTTCTGCTCATCTAGTGCGCATGCATTTCGTTTGTTTCGAGGGCCAAATAGAATTTACTTGAGAGCCTAGTAGATCTAACTATGTTTTTTTCTCAGTGTGCTTATGTATGTATGTCTGTGTAGCGCCTCTCTCCGCTCTCTCTCTCTCTCTCTCTCTCACTCTCATGCGTCTCAAGACGTAGTATCTAAAATAATGAAAATATATAAAAAAATATACCGTAGCTATATGTAACTTTTCTCTACTTTCATAAACATGCTTCAAATAATAATCAATAATATCAGTTTAAATTTTAAGATTGAGAGACACCGTTGGAGAGGTCCTTGGTAGATGGGTCGAACGATCATTCAAGTTAAGCAGCGTTCGGCGCGACTAGTACTTGGATGGGTGACGTTTATAGAGTTGAATTTTCAAAGTTAAGTTGGTTAGGAGCACTTTCAGACAGAGGTGGTAGGAATGCCCACTATATACCCCATTGAATGAAAAAGCGGGGCCAACAGTGTTAAACAGGAAAAAAATCTAAGATTGGCAAATACTAAAAATGCAATTTTATGTTGCAGATTTCTTAAAGGGGAAATCATAAACGTCATTTGCTTCCATTGTACCTTTACGATACTGACGCCGATTACATTATTAATTATTTTTCCATGTCTGTGACGAAAGAAACAGAAAAAAAGATTTTCAGCCAGCTCAAAAAATACACCAGGAATTTATGACTTTATTAATTACCTTTGATCAATTAACCAGTTTCCATCTTTTCAAATTACCAAAACTGTAATAGTGCTTAAATTAAAAAAAAATTTCAACAGAAATTCATTTTTTAAATAAATTTTAATAATTTTACCCTACTTTCAAATCTATTATCATATTTATTTTCTATATTTTCGCAAAAATTACACAAATGCTGTAACTAAATTTATCCATCGATTAAATAATTGTTTTCATCCATTTTTTTTATGCTTTCTACATAGATATCTGCAAATTAATAAAATTCACTGTAGTCACATACATACATCGCTACAATTTAAAATTTTTAAGTCGTAATAACTTAAGATTATTGATGATAGGTTTATCTGTTGCAGAATACATTTTGTCTGGCACCATTCATTAATATTTAGCATCAAAAGAAAATAGATGATGCAAACAGAGCTTTTATCGAAAAACCAAACACTAACTTTTCGAAGGCGATTTGCAAACCTATATTGGCTAGTAATAAAAAAGTTGTAATAGAAATTATTTGTTATTTAAAATTTTTTTAATAATGTATTATTTTAAAGCATAATTTAGAGCCCTGTGATGGCTTACTCGATAGGGCAACAGACTCGCAATTCGGTGACTCGAGTTCGAGTCCCGGTCTTTGCCAAGCGATACGAGCACTATTCAATTTTGTCATGTGCTTTGTTAACCACACATCCCAAAGTATCGTCGCTGATAAGCACAATTTGGAGCATAAGTAGACCAATGAAAAAAAAGCATGGTTCAATCTAGAAACTAGTATATTTTATTTTGTTAAATTTAAATTATAAATTTTCATTTAAATAAAGCGTTAACAATGTTCGATGTTACTATTTGGGATAGACGTATAATAGTACTTTACATCTATACATACTAACATGTAATAAATTTGAAAGCTTGTTATTTTTACAAATACAAGTTTAGAGCCAAATATAAAGATACAATGTTATTATTTGGTAAGTTGTCGATTAATCCACAAAATGTACACAAAAAAATATTTTGTAAAATATTCAATTAACTGTAAGGTAAAATGGAAGATGTTAACCTGAGAATAGCCATAGAAAGCTATATTTTTTATTTGTAAGCGCATAGTTATAAGGGTAAAAACATTGATGTTGATTACCTATACCGATCGTCAAATATTTCGAAATTTTAAAGTAATTATCTGTTAATCTGCGGTCTGCATCTTACTAGTTATAAAATGTTTATAAATTTAAAAAATATAATTCTACTTTTTGATTCTGTTCTATCATATAACATCTGGCCTCAAAAATAGTAATCAACATTCTCATAAATATAACTATTATTTAAAAGTCGTTATGATTAAATATTATAAATAAAGTCCAATTATAAGGTCACATCGTAAAGATCTATAACGACAAATTTTTTTTTAATACAACAAAATTGACAGTGTTAAAAGTTTCTACAATAAAAAAGAGTCGATATCTGATTAGATTCGGTATGAAAAGTATGATTTACGGATGCATGAAGATTCTTGTACAGATGGAATTTGTCCTGAAATCTGAAATTGAAAAATTGAGAATCTAAAATTTATTGTTTTTTTTTTATTAAAAAATGTGCTACGTAAAATTGTCTTATTTATTTCTAGTTCAAAAAATTTGGCGTCTTTTTCACATTATTAAAAAAGTTACCGTTTTCATGTTATACGATTCAGTTGTCTTTAATCGTCAATTAATTAAATTTGTTTTAAAGAGTTTTCATGTATTTAATAGATTCTGTATTTCCAATGATTAAGTTATAGTATCAATGATTGAGTTTCCCCGCATTATCTTAGAATTAAAAAGCAATAAACAAGTCAATATAGAAGAGTTAAGAAAAAACTGTAAACACTTTTTCTAAGCAACAACGTATATAAAATTCAATTATACTCACTATTTTACTACACACAAATTATTAGAAAGTCATCATTAAATCTTACTTTGTACACTTCGTATCAAAATTACGCTTCGATAGCGAGAAGGTGATTGCAATTTTGCGTATCCCTTTCTTTTGGCTTCGCTAGGGTGGAAATGTCAGCGCAAGGCTAAAATTACTACATCAATACAAAGCATTGTGCGCAAAGTAAGTGTTTCACCCATAGGCATTGCTTTTCGACCTTATAAGTTTCAATCATTAAACTTAGTGAAATATATACAGTAATATAAGAAATGTACAGAAGCTTATGGTAAAACCGAGAATAAGTGAGTCTCTACGTTTTCGAAGATTTATTCGTTGGATAAGACTATTGACAGCAGGAAATCTATTGGAAATATCATTGAATCTTGTTTGAATACGCTTGAAAGTATATCGCTGAGATAGCAAATGGTCTCTTGTTTCTATTGCTATGTTGATATGATCATTAATCATTCGACTAGAGCTGAAATTGAATTTATAAATTAATTATTTCGAATTATAAGATATATAGACAGAAATGGGCGTACTTAGTTATATGTTGATTTTCTTTCAGGAACATATCCCTGCGATTTAAACCCATTATGCCATTGTTACTAAAACATACAAATTTTAACTTTATCTTCTGTTTTATTATAATAATTACTGTTATTTCTTACTCATTTCCGCTTGTCGATTCGCCAAAAAGATCATCACGGGCTTTTCTGGTTATAAAATTATTTCTTGTTTTACTGAATTCTAATTTATAATCTTTCAAAATTTCCTTGTGGCGCTGCAATGTGTGTAACATTGCAGCGCTATTTGGTTTAATTTCACTCATTTTCTCATTCACTAACATCAACTGTAATACAAACTCAATTAATACTTATTACAGAAATCATACCATTAAATTGAAATTACATACCTTACTTAGCAATGATTCTACTTCTGAAGACATATTTTCGAAAACATGTTCTTCATTTAAAAGTGGTACTTCCTCTAAATTAGAAGAGTTTTTGTTGATCCCCAATTTACTAAAGGCTACCAATTTAGCATCGATTTCATTTTCCAAATGTCTTGACTGTTTCCGTAACTCTGAAATTTGAAAATAAAAAAAAATATATTCGGAGAATAAAGATTATATCTTTATAAAAATTCAATACCCTTGTTTAAAATTTATTAAACATTATAATTAAAAATTTTCGTAAATATACAGTCACATTATTAGTAAACTAAACATGTAAGTAGTACTACTGTCATTCTGATGGACCAGAAGGGGTGAATTAATATTAAATTAGTAATTGAACTCTCTCTTTTACTTGTAACATATTTACTTAAACACTTTTAGTTCTAAATGCTTTTGTTTTTCTAAAAAGGAAGTTTTGCAATAGTTTGTGACAGAGCGAATAGAGAAAGCGCGAATGAACACGGTTACAGTAGTACGCGAGCGATGAAAGAGGCTCTCTCTCGGCGAACTCCCAAGAATGAGGACCGCTTTTGGCAGCGATGTCCATGGACTCATCAATCGCGAGAGGCAAGCGCGAGCAATCGGCGTGACATGGGGTAGAAGTCGCCAGAGTCGGAAGCAAAGCGGATGACGAATCGAGCGGCATCGTGGAGGACCGAATAGGAGCGCCAGGGGCGAATACAGCGGAGAAAAATTAACCGCGTGCAGCTCATCGTCCACCATGGTTAACTTAACCTTTAGAGCGCCGGGAAATGCCTCTAGGCGTAAGGGGTTTAGTCTCGCCAACATCTTAACTTAGTTTGGCCCTAACTTAGGGACCTTAGACCATATTTCTATAGAAAAATGCGATTTGCAAATTTTTCAAAATCCCGGTGCTCTAAAGGTTCAGCCGGTGGCTTGCCCAGCGGCCACATAGCGTACGAAGCGGCGAAAAAATAAGTGCAAGCCTTTCACTGGAGCTCGTTGAACCGAATGACAGTCAAGGTCGGTTCCACGTGTTTACATTTTCGTTCTTCTCGCTCATATCGATTAAAAAGCGCGAAAGAAGCGCAAATGCACGAACAATAAAATCCGTATGTAAGCGTAGATTAATATAATGAGACGAAAGCCCACGTCGCCTCGCAACACGCACGTGCTTAGCCAAATCTAAACGTGAAGTAAAATTTATGTTTTGGACGAAACTGCGAACTTGTAAATACGCGACACGAAACTATTGTAATCCTTTTGTAAGTAAAAAAGATAGTAGAAAATAAAATTGTTTATAAGAAGTATGGAGAAGTTCGATGGTTGAAAAATTAAACCAAAGTCGAGATTGTCCGATTTTATTAATACACCCGTCAACTTAATATTTACGTAATTTTATTTCCTATCCCAAAGCATGCTTCTAGTAGAATATGACTTCGAAGCGTTTAATTGAATAAGAACCGATAATAGTAGTAAAAAGCTCCGCCACTCTCCGCGGTCCGTTGCGGAACAATGGAGTTAACGAGGAGCTTAGTCGGAGCAATAAACAAATACGTGATGAGGCGTCTGGGAGTTGCACGAAGTTATAGTAAAATCAACGAAATTATCTCTTACTGTTAAGCATACCCAAACGCCACGTCACAAGTTAAAAAACTATTTGAACAAATTTGTTAAAAATACATTGATTTTAGATACACGCTTAAATTTACTATTTGTAATAGAAGTAGAACATATTTCGACGGCTTCAATTGCAAAATACTTATCTCATAAAAAGGTTTGGATAAGATTTAGCTTGCGCAAAAAGATGGAAAAGACTAATATTGCTTGCTTAAAAAATTAGTAGAAGAAATTTCAGCTACGTTAGATTCACTTTAATAAATAACTAGCGGTTTGACTTATGCAAAAACTACGTTTTTGCCTACAAGGGACGACCACATTTCTTAAAATAAAGTTCAAAATCCATTGTAAAAATCGATTTTTTACTGCTTCATATTTCAAGGATTGATTTTTCATTAAAATTAAATAAAATATATTTATAGGCATTAAAAATAAACTACATATTTTCTGTACTTGGTATCCAATATATTAAAATACATTCAAATTTTAGATTTTAAAAAATGTTCTCGATGCAAAGGTTTCTACTTGTGAATGTACAATATTTAAAATGTTTTTATGTTAATAATATTATTTAAATAATAGTGATATCAGAACACAAAAGTTTATTAAGACAATTATATTTTTACAGTTTGATGAATTTATTGTTCGTGTGGTGAAGTTTAAGGAAATGAAAAGACTCTGTTGATCGCCGCGAACAATCCGTTTATTAAAATTCACCGACATTTCGGACATGTTAGTTACGTCCCTTCTCAAGGCTGTACATACGAAAAACAACAAGATTTTGATATTATAGTTACGCAATGTAAAATATATCGTAAATCAAAAAAAGAAAACATAAACTTATTAAAATTCTTACAAGTTTATAAATAAACCGGTGGGCCACTGCGGTCTCACATACTTGTAAATATTACAAAGAGTTATAGATGACCAAAACTATGTAACTATCAAGCGCGTTCTCTTCAAGCATCTCTAATGTCATGGAGCTCCCATAATTTGTTTATAATATTTTCCATTAAACTGCAAGGAGGTAGAGTCTAAGATAATATTTATGCCATCTAGAAATTCATTTTTTTAAAGTAGAACTTTGTGTTTTAGATCAACACCTGTTGCAGCTTTGCGCATTTTGTGCAACTTGCAAAAGTAGTGTTTGGCGTTCCACACCACGCACACTGTTAAATTTGCGCTTATTCCACAAGTTGCGCTGCAGCCAACTGCTGTGAAGTCGGTGCATACTGTGACCATTCTTGCCATGGTGGCTGCACTCGCTGCGCTCAAGGCTGCTGCATCTGCTGCGCCCATTGTGGTGTTTGCTACTGCATGCTCCTCTTCAGTCTGTTGGGACACGCTTTACGTCAATGTCCCAAGCCTCTGCAGTTGTAACACGAGCGCATGCACTCTCCGACGCACGATGCCGAACCGCCTTGCACGTGTTGCAGACTCCCACAAAGCTTCCTACAGGAGCGCTGTTGGCTGCAGGTGCAGTTGCTGGAACTGTCGCCGTCTTCTTCTTCGCGGCCTTCCTTTGAACCTGCTGCCAACCCAGCGCGGCCTGTTGCTGCGCCGCAAATCCGGCCGGCGTGCCTTGCGGCTGCGCCAGCGCTTGGATCATCGCTACCTGTGTCTCCTCAAGCTTCTCCTGTTCAGTGCTCGACCACGAGGACTGGCCTTTACTCTTCTTGCCATCTCGTTTACCGCGTTTCTTGCCCGACGCACTTGCGGCCATAGGCGCTGTCATTCGCCGAAGCTATCTTCGTCTCCAGTTTAGCCGGTTGGCATTGTTGCTCCGAGACTGCTGTCTTCTGGCGCATATTGTTGGAAGTATTCGTAAAATACGTGTTTTCTTCCAACACAGCCTCCCACTTTTTCCCGAGATGTCGCAGGTCATCAAGCGTCTTCACGTCATGATGAGTAACAAACTCCCGGTATTTGGGAGTCATCTGCCTCGTTGCTACCCTCAGCATCTTCTTCTCCGACGGATGCTCCTTGAACCGGCACGCAATAAGTTTTAATGCACTCAGAAATTGCGCCATCGTCATGGTCTTTGCTTAGAGCCTGCTAATGAACTCGTTCTCCGGTAGCTCGTCTGAGACCTCCCGGCAGTATTGCGCCCTGAAGAGGCGCACAACATTTTGCCAGGAGCAAATTTCATCGGCTAGCGTGAGATACCACGCGCCAGCACTCCCTCGGAAGACAGATCCCACCGCGGCCACCTCTCCAGCTTCATCAGGAATTCCTCAGCAGATAAAAACTGGTGGTGTGGTTGTTGGTGGCCTCAGGTTCGCGTGAGCGGTCTCCGGGTCCCACGGCACTTAAGCTTGCGGAGGTGTGTCGCGCATCAGAAATCTCAAGAGGCAATCCCTCGATTCAAATTCCCCACTATCGCTGCGCAGTCCAGCCTCTGCTAGTCGCTGTCTGACTTCCTCAAATACCGAGGCCCAACCTCACGCCGCAGACATCTCCCTTCCTTTGAGTTAGCCAGAGTAATCATTTGCTCCCTGTATGACTGAATAGCCTTGGCCTGTTCGCCTGACTTCGTGCAGTGCTGGCGCTCGGCTGCAAATGTAGTTACTTGCCCCATTCGCCTATCCGCTCTGCCCGAGACAACTGACAAACTGGTGCTTTACAGGCACACCCAAAGGCAGCCCAAACTTTCTGGCGCACAAAAAAGGCGAGAAACTCAGCCACAAGACAACACATAACAAAATTTTAGTTGATATAATGAAAAAATAATTTTCGCATACAGAAACAAATTTTTCACTTCAGAAACAAAATTTATACTAATAAAACAAATCTCAAAAATAACAAAAACGATTTCCACAATTACAAAAGAACAAAAACAAATTTTAATTCAGAAAAAAAATTTCCTAACACCAAAAAAAATCTACCAATAAAAAAAAAATAAAAATTTAAAAATACTAATTAACTAAAAAAAACTATAATGATCACCACAAAAAAAAATTTTAGAATTACCAAAAAAACTAATTATTGCTGCAAATCCGCATCGGATAAGGCTGTGCTAGGTGCAGTTCTCGTTGCACTGCGACAGCGCCGCCTTCACTTGGCGTGGAGTTTGGAGCGCGCCGTAAGATTATGCGCGAGAAAGGAAACTCTTTCCAAACTTCCTCCGCGCGCGCGGCCGCGAGAGCTCAAGCACGCAGCCCTCGGCCACTACGCTGTCTCACTCTCCTCGCCCCCTCCTACGGTGCCGCAGTACCACTATACTGCTGCGCCTACCGCTCCTCGCGTATGCACCCCCGCGCGCGAGCTTTCTCCCCACACACGCGCAGTCACACTCTCTCTCTCTCTCACACACACTCGCGTACCCTACACGAGCGCCCGGCCGCTGCCTTACCGGCGGCCAACTAAGCCCTCGTCCGCACACGCACAACTCGCACTAAAATCGGAGTTTGAATTAAATTTTCCTCGCCACGAAATATTCTGCGTGAATATTTCTCGACCTAGGCAAATTTAACTCGGGCTCTCAAACGGCACTAACACCGAGCTCGACTAATTCGTGTTTATGTTTCGAGCTCCGAAGCTTAGGCACGCGTGACCGCTGCCGACTTTCAAAGTCGCGGCGCGCTAACGCTTTCTCGCGCCTGTGGCGAATTCGGCTTTTCACCAATGAAAATTCGAAGGCAACCTGAAGGCGCCAACAAGAATTTCTGTGCGGCCTCAAATCTCGCACGCAATACAATCACAACAGAAAAACGAATGATTTTTCCCTTTTTAGATCCCGCGCTGCACTCACTCCCAGGTTAGCGCCGGCCCAAATAAATTAAAATTTATTCACAACTGCCTAGACAGTATTGTCGCGGTCGCCAGTTTGTCACGGTGATTTTACAGCGGCGGAGAATTTATTAAAAATTAACTCGCGTGAGCCGCCTGCGTGGCTCAATCCCGGACAAAAACTAATAATGAACAAGTTGCAGCGCGACAAATCATGATAGGCAGGGCATGGAGCCTCGTGCCTCGGCCGGCGCTTTCTCCCGTTTACACAGATATACGAATACACAACGAGAATGAACTCGACGCTAGATTCACTTAAAATTACTTTATTAAAATACACTAGAGACTTGCAGGTACGGCGGCTTCTGCTCATCAACGTTTTCGCCTCCAGGTTTCACCGCTAGGCTCTCACTGGTTTGCCACGTGCAGGTGGCCGCAAGAAAACCGGTGAGTTCGCCGATCACCAGGCGCCCGCGCCCCAACGCACCAAAACACTCCCCAGGAGTCATATTTCCTACACACGTCGCGCGCACGGAAATACACTGTCGCGCAGGGCAGGCTCTCTCTCGCGGCCCTCGCGGCCCACACACACAGCACTCGCACTCACAAACACGCGCGCTCGCACAGGAGCAGCCACCTCGCGGCAATTAAGATTAACAAATAGCAGTTCTTTGCTGCTGCCGACGGCTCGCCTCCTGTGCCTGCACCATATACTCCTAGATCTAAAACAAAAGAGAAAAGAGATAAATAAATAGTCAACGATTTATTTTTCTCTTTTCTCCATGGATCTAGGCAACGAGAGAGAGAGCATTGACGTGCACCCGTCACATTTTCAGTAACTCAAAAACCGTAGGCTTATCGAGCTCTGAGGTAAAATTAAATTTCTCCCCAAGGCAGAGTATCCTGTATATAATTGGGTATTTAGAAGTCGCAAATGTTAACAAGCCATTTTTCTTTCGTATTTGCATTCACGTTACTTTCTGTTTTATTATGTTTAATCTTTCTAGTTTTAATTTTTTTTATTATATTTTTACAAAGATCTATGTGTATGTATAAAATTCTAAGAATTTATTAATAAAATTTCCATCTGTCATTTCAATAATTTTTTCTTTTAAAAATTAAATATCTTTTGTTAAAAATATTATGTGAATATTTATGTCCGTGATTTCCAAATTCAAAATTCTTTTACAAATAGTGCTCGAAAAGTGGCTTATCTTGCGTTTAATTCTGCTACTATGAAACGTTAAACTCTTTTTAATAAGTTTATGTCTTCTTTTCCTGACTTATGATGTATTTCATATTGCCTAACTATAATATGAAAATGTTGTTGTTTTTTATATGTACAGTAGGGTGGCACTTATTTCCCAAATTGCCTGGATACTGGCTTCCTTCTCGGAAATCGATAGCTTCTGCCTAAAAACTAAGAATGTCGCTAGAAAGACCAGTTAAAAAAGCTTTTAACCTGTTTCAATTTCATAAAAACTTTCATGTTTTTGAGCTCCCTTTTCTCTATACATTTTTTTAGGAACTGCCAATCTACTTAGATAATTAATTTGGGTGAAAACAAAGCCACTAGTAGTGATTTTTGTGAGAAAAAAATTTTTTGGCCAATATTTAGGGTTTTATTTCAGTTGAAAAACCACAAAAATGCACCTTTTTCGCGGTTTTTCGAGTTTACTGATGGGGTGCTGCCCATAGAGGTGGAAATAATTTTTATAGTCAAAAAGTAGAGTTTAAAACCTTTAATTTTGTTTTTAGCCAGCTACTTGAATTATTAGGTTTTTCAAATCCATAAATCATCACTCGATCGCAGCGCTGCCCAAACTTCATGTGCTCATTTTTGAAAGCTTAGCTAGTAGAGCCATGGAATATATGGTTGAATAAATTATTCTCATGCTCAAAATAAACTACAATATGTACAGAAAAGTTTACTGTTTAATACTTTAAAATGTATCGTATCATATACAGATAAAAAAGAATAATTATTGATAGTATCGTTTCCACATCACATTGTGGTAGATACTTCGGTGCGTTTTTATTAGTGGTTTCCCTAAATTTTCTTTACTTAATAGAAAGAAATAAGTATTTTTACCGATTATGGAAATTCTATAGTTTTTTGTTTATTAAAAATGATATATAGCATAATTTTACTATGTACTAAATATAAGAACTTTTCTTATCAATTTAATGACA
>JAPYZA010006323.1:0-11194 GCA_030522685.1 Eupelmus azureus | reverse complement strand
GAGAGAGAGAGAGAGAAATGTAGAGAGAAAGGGCGACCTACATAGTCGAGGTTCAAAACAAGAACGCTGCCATTGTGCAAAATCTTTTCTGCGTTAGCGAATATCGCTAATGAGTGCACTTAATTTCCTGAGCTGGCGAAAGCTGTCGCTGACACGCGCCAAGGGAATTAAAAATATTTACGTAGATGTAACTGCCAACCATAATTTTCTAGCATATTCGCCAAAAATCTTTTGCCTACCGGAGATGAGAAATGAAACAGTTGGAAAACACCTTTCAGTTCACGCAGTGACAATTTGTTATAAATGCTCATTTGTTTTGTTATCAATGCCTAATCTAGTAAATTAACATTTTGAATGAGACTATTACTTTAAACAATTAGCAGCTTTTCATTAATGAAGAGACTTTCTAATTGTTTAGGAACTAACATTCATTTGATAGGTAATATATTTTCTTCCTTTAAATAGTTACTAGTATTTAAAGTTCCTAATTTTTCTAATCATTTGTTCTGCAAACATTTTCTTTTTTTTTTCTTTTTTAAGGATAATATATGCAGAAAATATACTAATTATATATAAAAAATTATGTATGTTTCAGAATATAATGGATTCAGAGCACAAGGAGACCCAGTCCATTTTCACATATTCTTAAGAAAATTATTTAATGTGGCTGGCATTTAATTGTAAAAAATAATATATGTATTTATCAATACATATTACAAGGTTAAATAAGTCTGCAATGTTGAAGTTTCAGGGACATCGACGTTATATTGTTAAAAAAATATCGTTTTTCAAAATGGACTTGCTCACTTTAGCACTTATCCTGTATGAGGAAGTCTAGGGCATATATTTCCTCCATAATGTTACACTCTATCTCTGCAAAATTACGTTAAACTATACTAACTTGTCCTAGATGGGAGTACCTATGTGCGTAACACAAATGTACCTGGTTTTATCCCACTTTTCTCTGCGTAGACAAATATTGGAGAAATTCGCAATATTCTACTATTACCAAAAATAGATTTACTGCGAAAATTTATCATAAAAACGATTATAATCTAAAATTAATATTTTTAGTTCTTCAAGTTTTAATATCATTAAAATATCAGCTTAAAATTTTCAGTAAATAAATAATGATTAGAACTAGAAAGCCTTCATTAAAAAGCCCACTATAAAAATAAATCATTAGAAAGCCTACGCATTTATAAAATGTTTTAAATTGCTGCTGTTTTAAAATTACTACGCACGTTAGCATAAATATTCAATAATACAAACTTTAACAAATTTAAAGAAATGAAATGTTGATTCCAAGCTGTTAAAGAATTTAAAAGTAATTAACAAGTGCGCTTTATTGAGTAATTCCAATCATTAAACATTATTTAAAACATTACAAAACTTTTTTCTTCAACTTTTATGGATAGCTGTATTGATCGCATGAAAAGGCCATTAAAAAGTCACGCAAAGTTCGACGTCGCGCATAAACTTAAAAAGTGCGAACGAGCGGGAATGACTCGTTGATACGGAAATAGCTCGAATGCTTTCCCGAATTTCATCGGAACGTCAGCGCATTATCGGTGCATGGCACTGTGCGTCACTCCGCTATCGAGAAGCGAGCTAACGCTTCGACTGTGAGGAAGAGTCGAGAAAAGAAGAGCGTTCAAGTATACAGACATGATGAAACTCACGCGTGCACTTTAAGCGCGTATCCCCCCCCTCTCTCTCT
Organism: Eupelmus azureus; assembly: GCA_030522685.1. Classification (NCBI taxonomy): domain Eukaryota; kingdom Metazoa; phylum Arthropoda; class Insecta; order Hymenoptera; family Eupelmidae; genus Eupelmus; species Eupelmus azureus. Next base: position 9,474 of record JAPYZA010006323.1, on the reverse strand, counting down.
CTCTCTCTCTCTCTTTCCATTCCCTGTAATAGATAGTAAGTTTGCCGATACCCTCATACCTGGCGCCCGCGCGGAACGTGCAGGGTGAACTGAAAAGTGAGAGAAGAAGGCAAAAAGTCAGGATGGAGCGCTGTGCTAGCGGGAAAAACGAGAGTCGATTATGTTAAAAGGAGCAGAGATGGATGACGATAGCGAATGAGCGATTCGAAATATTTATTAGATGAAAGACTTTTTAAAATAGTTAATAGAGTGATTTTTTTCTGCTTTCTTAAATCTTTATTTAAAAAAGATAAAAATTATTATATAATAAAAAATAGTAAATTCTTTTTCATAACTAACCGTCATAATATGCAAGTGAAGGTATGTCAGCGTGCATAATTATACTCACAAGATCTACAATTGTAGAATATTTTCTCAATGCTTCAGATTCAATAAGAAAACTAAAAAGCAAAAGTTATAAAACGGAAAAGACGTTAGATGAAATTAAAGTAATAGAGAAAAGATAGACTGTAAGAAACATGAAAATATTAAAAAATTGGGGGATACGCATAAGAGCAAAAGAGATGGAGAAAAATAAAAAAGAGTGATGAGCAGCGACTGTTTGAGGAGTTTTGCTCTATCGCCTGAGTACTTCACGTAGACAAGTTCATAAGCAGACGAGACGTCACCTGCTGCTTGAAGTGCTCTTGAAGCTATATATGTAGAAAAAGAAGAGTGAGAGAAAAAGAGGAAACGAGTTTTTCCAGACCTGACGATTTCGCATGCTCGCAGAAAAATCGACGCTGGAACGATGTATAAAACGGTCGTTCAAACTTTTGATCTGATGCTTGCACTCGAAAGAGATGGTGTATGTGAGAGAAAAAGAGAGAGAGCAAGAGACAGAGGAGGCGGGAGAAGAATTTTTATTTCGACGTTAAAGCCAAAGCATAATTTATGGTATTTTCTTTTATGCATTGAAGATGTGTGAAAATCGGAGCGTACCTTTTAGTAACCCTCAAAATCGTGTTAACTATAAATTAAAATTTTAATTGTATAAAGAAAACAAATAATAAATAATTACTTCTCCTTGGTATACCAAATATTTCTTCTCAATACATTTATCAATAATTAACACATATTATATTTCAAATATTATGCTAAAAGATAGAAATAATGCTTCAATAAAAAGCTAAAAATATTTTAAAACTAATTTTTTCAGTCAACGTTGATGAATTTATATTTTCTGGATGCTTTCCTATCAATCCATTTTCATTCCAATCGGATAGAGAAAAATACTCGGAGCTCGCAGTTGACTCTCGAGCGCGTGATGAAATGATAATCTTCATATTATTTATGACAGAAACGCAAATATTCAATTTGATTAAAATTTATGACTATTTACCATGGCAAAACTGGAAAACGCTCTTGAATACACAGGCAGAAGCGAGTGAGAGAGAGAGAGAGGGGGGGGGGACGCGAAAAGTCCATACAGAGAGCGCGCGTCCGCCACTCGAACATCCCGGGCCACGCGCGCTCGACGTGCAAGTTTTGCCTCGCGGAATAAACGCAGGGGTGCGGGAATTCGTTATGAGTGCGTGATTGTAAATTGCGACACACTCTCTCTCTCTCTCTCTCCCTCCCCCTCTCTCTCTTTCTCTACCATATTTGCTTTACATTACAAACTCGTTGTTGTTTCAGCGACACGTATTGCCATCCCTCCGCAGCTCTGGCCCGCCAGTCTCCAATACAATTCAATTTTGCCCGTACATACCAATGAACGAAACGCAAAAATCGCTGGCCTTTTTGTCCTCTTGTCCGAACACGGCATTCTGATGCTAAATACCGCTATTGTCGACAAAGAGCCTCCTGCATGCATAATCAGTTTATTTCAGCAATAATTGTATAAGTTACGGTTGATGGGTCACAGTAAAAATCGAACTCAAGGAAGTCGCTTAATCTATTTAGTTGTTTGAATTGACTAAATGATTTCTTTAAATAATTTCATAGTAATATACAAAAGTTAAATTACTTAAATTCATGTGTATATTTTTTTAAAGCATGTTTTAGCCGCAATATACAATTGGTAAACAAACAGCTAAAGTATTATTACACTAAACTATTTGAACAACATGCACTTTAGAGCAATTCAGCGCAAACTTTCATAATTATGTACAATTGTAGCAAACTGAAAACGTTTATCTAATATCGTCTCTTACAATATAGACTAGTACTTACAAAATTTTAGAAAAGCATATTTCAAAATACTGTCGAAGATTAAAACAGTTTTTCACTTGCAACAAAAAGCAACACTTTTTCGCTTTTCTTTCTCCAAGGGCGAGTAGCGAAATTTATTCGTTTTTGCATTTGAAAAGTAAAATTTGAAAAGTAGTTCAGGTTGCCAAGTACTTATGAAGTTTACTAGATTTTACAGCAAGAAATAAAAACTAGTCTTCTTTAATTATTCTAATTAGGAGCGAAGATGATGGTAATTTCATACGCTTAGTTTTAAGCATTCTTGATGATTATAACTGCAAAGAAAGTATCTTTACAGCTAAGGTACATTGTCTAAGCGCTTTAGTAGGATAAAAGCTTGAACAATGCTTCAACTAAAATAAAATACTTATTAATTTCTATCGATTATCTAGTATCCGAGTTTATAAATTGAACGAAAACAGTCACTAAAAATTGGGCCATTTTATCACAAAGTCGAATCAACCTAGTCTCGAAACGTGACGTACCGTCGCGAAAATATCAATGTCAGACGCGTAAGTGAGCCGCGCGGGCGCGCGCTAGAATCAAACGAAAAGTGCCAGCCAGGCGTGCACGGGGCGACTCAAGGGCGTCGTTCTAGCTTTGTGACTCGTGCGCGAGGGGAGACCGCGATACAACGTCGAAATGTGGTTGAGTGGGATGTATATAACTCTCTTCGGGTCGCGCGGAGATAAGAATGAAATCTCACACCTCGGCAGCGCTTAAAACGTTTTCTCCCCTTCCGCGACACGATCGATACGAGTATATCCGAAGAGAGTGAGGTCTGCTTCAGGAAGAGGAGAGAGAGAGGCAGAATATTGAAGTAGAGTGTTTGACGCGCACACGAGATGTGCAGCAAAGCTCAATGGGCTTCAAGTCAACTGCAGAGGTGGAAGCTATTCTCAATGCAGTCGGCACGAAAGAGCCTACGATTGATTTTCCTTGAATCCCTCTGGGTAAAGAGTACCGCAGAGGAATTTTTTCTTTGCTTTTTATATACCTCCGACTTCGTTTACGCGAAGTTTTCCGTCAGCTAGCGAGGCTTCCTCTCTTGTTCTTACTTGCTGTTACTCAGCACATCGCGAATTTAAACTGCACGATCAAGAGTTTTAAAAGAAGAGGAGAATAGGGAATGATGACTAGAAGAATTGTAGCGTCTTATATAGAAACTATATTTTCATTGAACGAAACTTAGTTAAATCATCGACGAGCTCAAATATATAAATAAATAAAATAATGTTAAATATTGACTCATTTTAAAAAAAATTATCAGTTTTACTCCCAAAAAATAAATTACGCTGCTTAATTTCTCTCATTATTAAAAAAAAAGATTACTAATTTCTTCCCTCGTCCGGAATGACACGGCAATTTTCATGCTCACGCAGTAATGATGTATACGCATAATAGGTTATAGTCACGCGTTACGTGACGGAACGCTTATTACCTGCGGAGTATCACTAACCCGTCACAAGCAGTCTCGTTAATGATGCATTAATTCGCCGACGAATGTTCGGTGTGTGCAAGCACGCCCGCTCTCTCTCTCTCTCTCTCTCTCTCTCTCACTGTGTAGGTCAAGCACAGGGGAAACACCTGCGACCGATCGGGAGGAATTATCGTTGCTCTCGGGCTCCCGTGCGTGCTTGAAACCTAACGAGACCGATCAATATTATAATAATTAACGCAAATCTGGCCGCGTACCAGAGCCGCGGTACGTTTCACTGCATTAATGAAACAGAAGGTTGGATCTTATGTGGCGAGGGGGTTATCCGATTGTTTATTATATTTTTCGATAATCTCGTCGTTTACAATGGAAATGTCAAATGAATATTCTCTTTATGGGCGCGAGCGCGAAAATTAAAACAACGCTTTGGTACAACGCAAACACGTTGACAAAGATTATCTGAAACAAAAAAAAAAACAAAATGAAACAAGAGTTGGAAAGTATTTGTTTCCGTAACTTTTGCACCGATTGAAAAAGTGCATGATGGCGTATTGGAGTAAACACTTGTTAACTTGTCATACTCTTAACACAGAATGGTATAATAATAACAATAACAATGCTCTTAGGTGTTGAGCAATTGTTCTTTATTTTCTTTTTGTAAGTTTCTTCTACTATAAAAAAGTTTTCATAAGGATGATTTCTCTTATAAGAAGGATTGTGTCTGTTTTATTTCATTGCTAACTTTGTTTTGGAAGGTTGATAATTCGAAAGGGGATAGATTTCCAAGTAACTGAAGGATTGATAGCACCTAGAAAGAATATTTTATATGCTTTCGAGTAAAAACATAAAATTAAGATCGACGAACAAATTGATGAAACTAATCGGGATTTAGGGTAAAATAATAACAGTAATGATTAAGAAAAAAGAGGAATTAATTTTGTCACGGATTAGAGATTTCCGATTACTTCAGACTGAATTAATTTTTACATCACTGCATCTAAGAAAGGATAGTAATGGCTTATTGAAGAGTTTAATGATAGAATCTTGCCTTTACTAATAAATATGATGAAAAGACTTCATTGATTTGGAAGACTATTCATTGATTTGGAATATTAATTTGAAATCACATTTATAACTTAATTGATAACGTTTCAATTTTATAATTAGGTTATAAAATGTGCTAGTCTTATAAAAAGATAAAAAAATACTAGAATTGGATAAAATGAAAATAAAATGAGTAAAAACTATAAATTAGGTTTCCATCATAAGTTTACAAATTTTTTAATCATTCTTAGTCATCAATCAACCTCAATAAAAAAAAATTAACAATAAATACCACAGTCCTGTTTTTACAAAACATCCAACGAGCAATTCTGAAGTCTTAAGTTTTTTCATGATCATATCTAACCATTTCAAGTTTAATTCACCAAGTTGGCTTACGTTTAATCCTTTCTCCTCCTCACTGGGTAAAATCCCAAAGGCAATAACGACGGATTCAAGCAAAGAAACTCGTATTTAGCAGACAGTACGGTAGCAGCAATGAAATGTGTAATTAAGCACGGTTCGTTGGCACAGTCCTAGCACTAGTAGCTACTTGGGTAGTACTACAAGGATGTCGCCTCTGTCTGTCCGTCTGTTTCTCTCCCTCTCTCCTCCTCTCTCTCTTTCTCCCGGTCAAGCTCGAGCGAGCTCAGAGCAAGATTAGCGAAGTCTTTCCTCCCTCTCTCTCCGTCTCCTTTCTTCTCGGTCGAACGAAATTGACTTAGCCGTGGCTTGCCTTAACACGCGAGAGTGGGAGCCACAACGGACTTGCCTATATATTTCTGCTCATGCTAGGGTGGAACGGCTTCTCCGTCTTCCGTGGTGGAGTAGCTTTCCGGCCGCGAGCGCGCGTTATTGGCGGCTCCTGCAGTGAGGCGCGCGCGCGCCTCGCGGGTCGATCGAGAAACTCAGTCGACCATCGGAGACCACTCGAGCGATTTATCGTCCGGCTCATTTTATTGGCTCCGTCGTCCGTCGACCGATCGCTCTTCCTGCTGCTTATCGCAGACCAGATAAGGCCACCCAGAAACTAGCTCAGGTAACTGAGTACAGCGCGCAGGAAGAAAGGGATCTCTGCGTGGAGGGGACGGAGGGGGCGGAGAGCGAGCGAGACGGAGAGAGATTGATTGATTGAAATTACACGTAGATTGTTGCAAAAAGATTCTTTTTATTCGCTGGGGTGGCTAAAGCTGCTCAGTTCAGTTTCGTAGAACACGTGCCTGATATATACATCTCGTTTAAAATGAGCATGAAAATAGATCAAATTTTTATTGTATTGAGACTCTATTAAAATTTTTAATATTAGTATTGAAATTATTATTAAAAGAAGAAACGAATGATTAAGAGTTAAAAGAATTTTAATCTAAATTCTATCTCATTCGTGACAATATTGCTTTTGTAATTGTAGAATATTAATAACTATAATATTCATATTTTTTTAAACTTAAACCTTTTTATGTTTAATTATTTGTGGTAACTCAATGATAAAACATTGCTTTATTTTGATAAATTATTTTACAAACAATTTCCATCGTTAAATGAACAAAATATTTTTAAGTTGTTAAAAATGTAAATAAAAAGTTCATACAGAAAAGGTTTATTTTGAATAATTAAAACATTATAAAATTTATCCAATACGAAAAAAGAATGGATTTTTCAAGAGTTAAGTGCAAAAAATTTAACAACGTATTTTTAGGTAACCTTAAAACAAAAGTTTTTTACTTGTTACGTAACGTCGCAGGCTACTTATACTAAATAGTTAAATTTCATTAGAGCAAGGCATAGTTACATCTTTGTCACAAGCAAATGACGCGTTCACTCCTAATTATCCCAGTGCAAATGCCCTGTTAATCGTGCTCTGCTTAAGTCATGCCGCTACTATGCAGTATATTTCAAATATTTAAGTAACTCTCTTTTGAAAGCTATATCGCAAGCATTCAATTAGAAAAATAAATAGATTTTGCACTTATCAGCAACAAGTTTGTTTATTATAATATTTTTTTTTCTTTTGAAAAATTTAAAATCGCCTACACGAACTATCGTTTATTTGCTTCTCTCATCTCTCTGTGCAACTTTAGAGAATTTTCATCATCAACAGTTACGATCAAGCAGAGACGTACCCTTTGCCTGGAGAAACCTTCCATTATTCATACGGAAATGTGCATACATTCTCGCTCAGAATTATCTAACTCAGAAACTTCCGTGTCACGTGTCCACATACACTTTACACTTATATGTTTACATATCTACACATATTACCTACATACTTGCTTGTTCAATGACTCGCTATTTAAAATTCATAACTTTCTTATTATAAATGTTGATTTAAAATTTTTTTTCTATTTTAAAGTGGCACATCTTTTTTCGGCTGATCGAGAATAAAGACGTCACTTTAAGCGCTATACTAAGAATTTTTCTTCTGCCTCCTTTATACCGCTGTGTTGCCACGTATCAAATTCTATAAAAAAATGGTCAGTGTAGTCTATGCAATTGAATGGAAAAGGCGCATTAGTATCAAATAATTATTGAGATGAGTGCCCGTGACACGATCTGGCATTCAGAGAGCAACACAATGATACCGAAATCCGCATCAAACAGTTATTTTACATATTCTTTATAAAGCATAATCATTAATCACACTTCTAAAACATAATAATAAATTAAATAATGTATACGTTGCTCTATGTATAACTTAAGTCGCCTTATGGTGAAATTAAATCTGCCAAGGTTCTTAGTAACCTGAGGATAAATCCATCCAGTTAGTGCGTATACGCAGCACGCATCTAAAGAAATTATACGCATAGACACAGGCGTACTCTGATGCAAACTCCTATACAAGCAAGAGCACGCAAAGCTTTTACAAACAAGACGAAAAGCGCGAAACCGCGAGCGCACGTTTTCCGTGAGTTCGTGCGGCGGCACGAGGAGAGCAGCTTTATCTTGACGCTCCGAGGCTATATATTTCTCTCTGCAGCACGGCGTGTGTCCCTAAGACCGAACGACAGCCTCTATATCTATTCTGTACGCGCGTCACGCGGAATTCCATGAGCGGCATCAGTGATCGAACACTTTCCCAAAGCTGTTTGTGCTGTTTTTTCCACTTCCGACGTCTCGATACGTTGGCGCGGGGACTTTGTCGCTCGGAGAGGATTCGAAGAAAGTGGATATGTCGTTAAAACGACATATGGGTTTTCGATTCATTTAATCTTCTCGGTTAATAAATCTTTCTCTTTCGTTTTATTTTCTCTTATTAAATTTATGGATTAAGGTTGTTTTTGTAACATTTTGGATGGTATTTTTTTTTATAGGCAATTTTCAGGTTTAGTTTAGGTAAGTATAAGACGTATAATGCATAATATAATCATTAAGTCATTAAAACAAATAACTCTGTAAGTAGTGTCGAAATGATAATGTTAAATTTGAATTTGAAAATTTATGTGAGAAATTAATGTGAAAATTTGTATAGATATATACAATTTTTCAAATTTGAGCACACGATCCCATATGCTAAAAATTACACAAACATAATATCCATAGAGTCGAACATCCAATGGCTTTGTTAAGAGGAGTCAGTTATCAATGTTAGTGCTAATTGCATCTTCCGTAAGAAAATCACCCCCGCGACCGAAACCAGTCTGATTTATAATTGTAATTTGACTGAGATAGAATATTCTGTGAGCTCACTCCCTTCCAGCGATATTCTCCATCCTCCAGACATTTCCAAATTATAGATACACATTCGAACGTAATATTCGGCTTTGCGCTCAGTGGTCGCGCTAATTCTGCAAACCGCGGTGATACTGGCTCCGAGTCTCTCTGATTCTAGGCTCTGGATACTGCTCTTTGCGTGCTCGCTCTCTGGGGTGAGAGAGAAAGAGATTGGAGAGAGAGAGAGAGAGAGAGAGAGAGAGAGAGAGAGAGAGAAAGGGAGAGAGAGAAGGGGAGATAGAGAGTACGAGACACGGTCGAAGGAAAACCGCAAACGATGAGCAAGCGAGCGCGATATTCTAGCCTGGTATACGTGTATATCTCAGGCAGCTAGCCTCTTGCAGCCAGCGCACTTACAACGGGACAATTCCCGTTGACCAATTCTGGTTTACCGACTTATCGGTGTTTGTCTCCCGCTGTATGTGTGCTCGCGCGAAGCAATTACCGTGCGGCCCGATGCGACCCTCCGTAAGTTCATTAAACCGCACATCGACGATCTTGTGGAGAATCTCTTTCTAATGGGCTTTTTGCTCTCGCTTGCTGTGCTTTCTGTACTCCTGACTATTCCGTGATTTCAGGATAAGAAGGTGCGTAATGTGGCTTCCGGCCAATCTGTTGCTGAAACAAATGCTTTCGAAGACAGATATAATGCTGCAAAGAAAAATAATTAAAAATAGTGTTGATTAAAAGACGCTATCACAATATAATATCGCTTGTAATTGTTTCTATTTCAATTTTATAGTTTTAATAATGAATACTACATTTTTTATTGCTCACTATTACTCAAACAAAAATCGATCTATAAAAAAGCTACGTATAACCATGTCACCAGTGACTTCTTTAAACCTTAGACATCTTTGATACGTATACGAATGTCCCTTACACCATCATTTCATCGGTACAAAGAACACTTATTGTTAGCACCTAACCTGATGTATGAAAGTCATCCATGGCTAGTTATTAGAAAAGCACTTGAGATCCGAGTTACCGATATCTATGAACCTTTGAAATATGTTTTAAGGTACCAAAAATGAACAAAGCCGCAATTGTACGAC
>JAPYZA010006322.1:0-11194 GCA_030522685.1 Eupelmus azureus | reverse complement strand
CTTGTACGATGATATTGCGTGTAGCTTTGGACTTTCTGTTAATGTAGAGGCGATTCGGCCGGCTCGTCTCGACGCGTTTTTTCAATTTTTTTAACGAGCGATGATTGCTTTTTATTTAAAAACGAGAACATCGGGAGCGACTGTACTCATCGTCAATCGGTGTATCTTATTTTATTGTCCGAACGATTCACCAGCGCTGCTCTTCCGTTCCAACATCATCGGAATTTTCGACGCGATACCGCATAAAAAATAACCAAACGCCAACAGCATCAGAATACACTCTTCAAAACTATAAAAAAAAAAAGAATCGTCGCAACGCAGTCGCAGCGTCGTTAATCGAACGACGAAATTTACGCTCTTTTCAATTGGCCGCTCGCTCCGCCCCTCATCCCGCGGCGCTCCAAAACTTACTCTCACTTTTCGCCGCTATACAAGCCATCCCCCTCAGCCGCGCTCTCGCTTTCATCCCTATATAACCCAGCCCTTTTCCCAAAACTAAAAGACAAAATAAACTGACAAAGCTCTCCTTATTTTTCCAGTTAAACTCGGACTCGTTCATCGACGACCAGATGATGGACTCGGGCGCGGCGCCGGCTGCCCAGCAGCCGGCCTACCCCGGCGGCGATCGCCAGCAGTTCTGCGTCTCCTGGAACTCTCACCAGTCCAACATGCACAGCGCCTTCCCCAAGCTGCTCTCCTCGGAGCAATTCGTCGACGTGACCCTGGCCTGCGACGGGGGCAGCATCAAGTGCCACAAAGTCGTGCTATCGGCCTGCAGTGACTACCTCGAGCGTCTGCTCCTCGAGATTCCCTGCACCCATCCCATCATCTTCCTCAGGGACATGAGGATGTGGGAGCTGCAGGCTCTCGTCGAGTTCATGTATAGAGGCGAGGTCTACGTCGAACAGCAGCAGCTCGCCAAGCTCATGCAGGCTGCCGAGGCTTTACAGGTTTGTTGAGGATTGGATTTTTTTGGGATGGGGATTTGGGATTGAGACGCGGTCTTTTTTTTTTAACTTTTCTCTTTGTGAATTGGGGATTGATTGGAGGTCTGTGTAGTTTTATAATCGGGTTTTTTTATTTTTCTGTTGAATGAGTAAAGATAAAGCTTAATTAACAGATATGACGAGTTTCAAAAATTAAAAGTTGATTTATTATTACGCGAGCATAAGCGCTCTTTTTGCTCGGTAGTTTATTCTTGCAAGGATTTTACATAAGCGATTGTTACATCATTGTTGCTTTAATTGCGAAACTTGGTATAGTTTTTCGGGATTTCTTGGAAACAAGACAAGGCGGCCGAAATTGTTTAATATTATAAATGTGTTATAACATCGCTGTTTAAATATAATATTTTACTACGATAAACGAGAACTTTCGACTGACTGAATTTGTTATCTGTTAAGCGGCATATGTTTATTCTATAACAGATAAGAAAAATTGACTAATAGTAAGATTCTTTAACAAAATTGGGCTCCGACTGGTTAACATAGATTATTATATTTTTTACACTTTGATAAAATACGCTCGGCCGCTATCCGAGCACTTTTTAATGAGAAAAAAATTTTTTTTTTACAAGTGAAGGCATATTTTATGTTTAAATTTGTTAATTTTAAATTATTGAATTATTAATTAAAATTATTTATTAACTTGTTTTATTAATATACCGCTCAAATTTATAAAATATGTAAAAATCAATAATTTTAATTTGAACTTTTTTATATTCATGAAGGTTAAATATAAAAGCATCAGTAAAAAATTATTGAAGGAATTAAAATACTACTAAGAAATAAAAATATAAATTATTTAAAGGTTTTGCATGACTCACTATTGACTAATGCAGCAACATTCGCGTATTACAAATTCAAATGGATTCCTCAATTTCCTGTTTAAAATGTGTCTCTTTCTCTTAAAAATTTTGTTATATTCAAACGGTCACATCACGAAATAAAATCTTGAAATACAAAGCGGACGAATAAAACGATAGAAATATAACATTTAAAAATTTTTGACCGATGACTCATACAGCCGCCTTGAGTGTGTTTAATATAATAACAGATATTAAGGGGCTTATTTTTTTATACGCGCGTTGAAAATCCTAACGTACATTAGCCAACTTTTTTTGAACGTTTTTTACCAGCGGTTTTTTACGTTGCTCTATTAAACCGATCTCGTTGAAAGTCTTTTTTAAGTAAGATCGTCAGAGTCAAAAATCACAAGCTTAAAAAAATGTTACTCAGAACTACAAAAAGCAGAACGATATTTTCTTTTCAGAAAAAAAAATATTCAATTACTGAAAATCATATGACTAAACAATGCATTGTCCTGGTCCCAACAGGTCCGTGGCCTCTCAACCCAGCAAGGTCGAGACAGCAACGGCAGTGGCCCCGACAGCGCGACGGGTAGCTCCCAGCTATCGAGCAGTTCAACTCCCATCAAGCCATCGCCACCCAAGCCCACCACCGCCACCTCTTCGACAGCCTCGTCAGCGGGCGGCAGTGCCGATTTTCCTCAGTGCGACGACGCCCAATCCAACGATGACGGCTCCGAATCGGACTTCCTCAGCTCGAGCGGCTTGTCGACCAGTCTGCCAGCAACTTTGGCCCCAGGAGTAGGACCCCAGGATCAGCCAGTGCCCAATCCGCTGAGCGCCCAGAACTTCATGAACATGGAGCACAGCGAGGCGCTCCAGCATCTGGAGAAGGCGCTGAGCGCCTGCGAGGCCACCCTCACCGAGACCCAGGGCCTGGTCAAGATGGAGCCCGACGAGCATCAGCTGCTCGCCCAGCAGGAGAAGCCGTACTCGATCAGCGCCGTGCCCGCTGGTAATTGCGGCCCCGGCAGTCCTTTCCCCGCTATCGAAGGTAGGCTGGATTTTGAGATTATCTCTGCTGAGGTTTATCGAAAATACGGAGATGTCTTTTATTCTATTGATTTTCTCGTGATACGTAATAATGATTACTTTATTCCGCGTCTAACAATTGTATAAATATGTTTAATGATAAATGATGCGGTTGAAATAAGTTTATTTAAATTTCCAAACAGATATCCGAATTTTCGATATTTTCCTCTGGTGACGGTTATTTAGAGTAGTTTATGCATGTTTATTGTTATACTGAGTCCGAGAATCACTGGTATTCTCGCTGTGTGTCAATATTGTTTGCATGCAAGTATATTAGTTAGTGAGAATCTGTAGTTATATTTTTGCTGTGTCAATACTGTTTGCATGTAGGGTACATTGGTTATAGGGTAAACTGCTGCAATAGTCAAGTCGCATGACATTTTTATTTACTTATGGACTTGACTTTTAATAATATTCATATCATTGTTATACATACACAGCAATCTTCTATCGCTTTAGATAAGAAATATGCTAATAACTTTTCATGTTTTCTGTTACTAAATATGATATACTAACTATATAAAATATTTTATAATATGTACTAATCAATTTTAAAATATTAATTTTTTACATATTATTTTTATTAGTTATTTAAATTTTTTCTTTAAATTTTTAATTTTATAGAAGAAAATAATTTAAGCATTTCATTTTTAAATCTTGAGTTTAAGCTCAACTTCAAGGCTTTACTTTTGTTTTTGATTATTTATTAAAGACACCTTCATAAAATCGTTTGTTTACTGTTTGAGTTATTTGTATTAGGAAATTTGATGTTTATTTTAATGTGTTAATATATTCTTAGTCTTTGAAGATGTGTTCTTGTACAGGATTGGTAAACGTGAATTTCGTCAATGTCATTTGGTCAAGTACATTTGAAGCCTCTGTAAAACTTTTCAAATTAATAGATGTTATGAAATTGGCATTAAGTACTACAAAAAATAGATTTTAAATAAAAAAATACAGAATTTTCTTGGTGAATAATATGAAATATGGTATGGCTGTTCTAAAAAAGTGATAATACAATCAGCCATTTAATTTAAGCAGATTAATTAATACATTATTTCGTTTTTGAATAAACGATAATTTTAAATTAATATTGTAATCTAAATCTTATCATTTATTAAAATAAAATTGTTTTGCAATTAAAATTATAAAATTTATAAAATATATATTACAATTTTTAAAATTAATAACATATCTTATAATTATCTTAATACTTTCTCAAAATTTCTTGATTTAAATTTTATCTTTCATGTAAATATAAAAGAAGTATTTCTGTAGAATCATCATTGGCTTTTTTCATTGCATCAAATCATTTCCAACTTATTAAAAATGTATTGTGTCATTTATAAAAAACTGCACGTATTGTCAAAATTTCTTGTGAGTGTATCAATTGGTGTAACGTGAATCATTAGCATAAGTAGCATAAATCATAAGAAAGCACTGTTTGAAATTGAAAATATATTAAATAAAAACCTAGGAATAGTTGGGGAAAAAAGATTTGTTATATTATAAATTTGATTGGTAAATTTGGAATTACTCAAGTTTTTTGAAAATTTAAGAAGTTTGTTTGATTAACAAATTACTGTTTGAACTCTTCAAAAAACTTTAAAACTAGCGATTCCAACCTACACCTATCAAATTTTGAATAACAACAAAATCTTTTTTCTCCAAAGGCAACAACGGTTAAACGAATGAAACTAATTCTTGCCCATTGGCGCTCCGTTTGCAGGCTATCAAAGACGACAGCGGCGCTCTGAGGCTGAGCTTAAACAAGCATCGGACCTGGTGGCGCGCGGTATGACCTTCCAGGTGGCCTCGGAAAAGTACAACATCCCTATCAGCACGATCCGGTTCTACATGGCACGCAAGGGCATTTTACAGAGGCGAAAGCGCGGCCGCGGCTCGAGCCAGGTAGGCGGCCCAAACAGCCAGCCTAGCAGCCCCGCGTCGCCGCCCTTCCACATGATGAACTTCCGCATGCCCGAGAGCCTCAACTCCAGCCTACAGTAGTCTAAAGCGCCGCAGTAGTAAGTTCTTATCCTGATAGGGCCACAGACCGTGAGAGAAAAAGAAAGAGAAAAGCGTATTGGCGAGATAAAGCGAGAGAAAGGAAAATTGACATGAAGGAAAAGGAAAAGTAGAAAGGCGGAGAAAAGAGAGTAACGTGTAAGTGTCGCCCCCACAAACTAGAGCTGTTTCGAAGACCGCGTGCTTCCTCCAAACCCAGACTACATATACATATTTATATAAGTTTCTTCCTTGCGAACGATCTTTTCTTCCATGAGACACTTATGGTACGTTGAATTGGAGAGGAGTGAGGCGAAAACCGTATACTCCTAGGTATATATATACTTATATACATATATGTGTGTATGCGTATATATATCATTTTTTTACTTCGTCGTTACTACTACTGGAACTGCTGTTACTGCAACTACTACCGCTACTTTGATTCTCTTTAGTTTTTTAAATGTATTTTTTTAAGCGATATCTCCTATTATTATTACGACAAAAAAAAAAGAAACAAATTGAGTAAACTCATGACTTTTCACAAGCAAACGCGAGCTAACTAATATAGTTTTACGAGTCTAGAACAGCTCTACGCCGTGTATATATAAAATGAATATTGTATGAAACAAAAAAGTAAGATGACAAATTGTATGAAAAAAATAATAATCCGCGTCAGGGTGGCCGCAGCACGAGGCAATCAATGCTCGCTATAAAAGACATACACAAGAAGTACACGTAAAGCCGGGATGCAGCCGCAGCCTGAGGAGTTTTCACTCGCCTCGGGGGTCGCCCGGGAAATGATGTAGAGGCTAACGCTTACGTATTCTTTTTTTATACTACTCGTTTTATTTTATATATCTTTATCAGTAATTGACATACACTCATTTATACACGCGACTCCATGTACGTATTATAATTGTAATGCCCCTCTATGAATCCTAATATGAAACTGACATGCCCTGTGCGCGCTCACACTCACATAAACACACATACACCACACGTTTGTAGACTTATTATTGTATTATTTTATTTATTGCTCATACTCGCGCCCCAATCATCATCACGTTATATTGTAAACGAATGTACCCGCCATTTATACTCGGATCTCGCGACGCGATATTAGTTGTATACGCGTTCTCACAACGTAAGAGGACTCAAAATGATATAAGAAAAGAGAGAGAAAAAAAGGAGTGAAGGAATTGATTCCCTCGTGCTGAGTTCGCGCAGCGACGACAAACCTATAACGTTAGGCTCCGTATATTATATATTTTTTTTTCTTCTATTGTGCTCTTTACCTAGTGACAGATTACGAATGAGGTAACCGAGTAAGGAAAAAGAAAAAGAAAAAGATAAATTAATGAGGGAAATAATATTAATTAATGGAGATGAACGGAAAACGAGATGAGGAATATTGTGAGTAGGTAATGCGTCGGCCAACTTTGAATTTCGCGGCGCGTGTGTTTTTTTTTATTGACGTGCGCCTATCTTTATTATTAATTATAATATTTACCTATTATTATATTATAATCATTTTGTAAGATATATAAACGTTCTTATATTGTGTGTCCACTCTGGTAACAATGCGCGTGACCTTGCTGTGGGCCGCTTTTTTCGATTCAACGTTCTCAAGTTCCTGCTCGACTCGAGGCTCTCGCATTTTGTCACGATGGACGGGTTCTTGTCTTATGTATTTACTCATATAATTATTAAAGTTTTTTTTAATTTTTTTTGCGTTTTTTAGCAACGAATGACAGTCACTATGTACAAGATTGAGAAACACTCGGTGTTGTGTGTTCGCCCGCGTGCGCGAGCACGCGCTCGCGCCTGTGTAATCTTGTAATAATTGTAATAACTTTAGCGGAAGGCGGCGAAATGCTGACTCTCTTGTTTGCAGCACGTCGTCGTCGTCACTCCCCCTGTGTCCCCTCTCTAGCATAGATATTTTTGTAGCGGTACATATACAGAAGTGAAAGAGAAGATGAGAAAAAAAAGTAAGAAAAATAAGGCGCAAACTTTGTAATCCGCGTTGACTTTGTAAAAGGGGAGCCGAGCCGAGTGTTTCCGATGTAATGTGAGATTTTTTGTCATTTTCTTCTAATTTTTTTATTTAACGCGTATATATAAACTTTGTTTATGTATTGAGAAACATGCTTCTGTTCGTTTCTTACCTGTTTTTGAGATTTTTGTACGCAAAAAGCAAAGCAACTAAAACGAAAGTGCGTTTTAGAGTTTGCCAGCTTATTGTCTACGAATGTAGGATATTTTACAGCGAAGAGAATCTTTTTTCCTTGCGTTTTTTGTAGAAAAAAAAATGAGCGAGACATAATGAAAAAGGTGAAAGCCAATCATGCTAGATAAACTCTGTCAAATTTTTACGCAGAATCAAAGTCACTGAATGAAAAAAAATAATAACGTCTAACAACAAAGGTCTAAAAGTTATTCCTCTAATCAAGTACATAAGTTTAAAAGAAATAGTAAGAAATAAAAAAATAAATAAATAAATAAATTACGCGAAGTAAGGGAGATTGATGTTTTTCCGCGAAGAAAACTCGGAGTCTGCCTATAATATACAGCTTCGGATTAAGCATCACGTGCGCGCGATAAAAAAAATAAAAAATACACGAGAAACGCAGAGAAAATTATTATTACCGATGCTTTTATCGTATTTAGTGTACAAAACAAAGTAAAAAAGTAATGAAAGAAAAATACATAAATAATAAATAAATAATGCGAGAGAGATAGAGAAAGTGAAAAGGGGGAGTTATTAAGAAATAGCTTAAAAAAAACAGTATAACGAAGCTGATTTTAGAGACACGTTTGCCGCGTGGACGACGTCGACTCGGAAAACGCGCGATTTGAGGACGCGACGAAAAAATTTTCCGGTTATATCCGAGCCCGCGTCGTTTCTCAGTCAGATCGCGGCGCACTGCCTTTTCTTTGATGATTCTCAATGATTATGTAAAAGTAAAGTAATAAAATAAAGTGAAGTAAACATGACATGATGAGAGCAACAAAAGCAGAAGCGCGATGATGCCGAAAAAAATGCATTATATTGCCAATTTACGAGATGAGACGCCCCCTTGCCCCCTTGTTATAACGTAAAATAGCCTCGTTCAAAACATAGCCATATTTTTCCATAATCGATGCAATAATCAAGCAGAGTACACTGATTAAAATAAAGAGAAAGAGAAAAAAAAATAAATATGATGCCGTAAACCGTATAAGATGAAAAAATAGCTGTTGGAAAGAGTGCCGAATACACAGTTATTATACATGACTTTTTAAGCATACACAACTTGTAGAGAGTATGTAAGGATCCTCGTCCGACTCTTTTTTATACTTCCGCCTTTTTTATTTTACATAGTAAGAGATATTTTTTTAGAGAGAAAAAGTTAATTTTCCTTTTTATAAAGATAAGAACCATGCATAAGTAGACAGTTTTTTATTTTGTCGCCACTAAGAGCATTAATTTTAATATAGTTATCGCCTACTATTATAATGAACTTACTATTATCATTAATTATTAATCGTCATCAATCAAATAATATTGTATTACTTTTACGTTTAAAGATAAACTAGAAATATAGTACTGCTACCGTCGTCGCTAACAATTACTCTTGCATAATGATGTTTAATGACTCTTCGTATTTTTTTATTGCAAACTACTCGTCACTAAGCGTTAATAATAAAAACGTTAGTCCCTTTTGCCGGGTTGAATAACCTCGCGCGGGTATACCGGAACATGTATTGTTTTTTTTTAGTTCTTCCGCATTCACGATCGCCTAATAATAAATAATAAATAAAAAAACCATCCATAAACTATTCATTGTATATAGCACTCTTTCCGTAACGTAAATAAATCATTGTTCTTAAGAGTTCCAGTTGACAAAAGATTTTATACAGAATCTATATCTAAACCAGTATTTCAAACCAATGAGAAGAGATAAAGAATAAAGAAAAAAAAAAGAAATGTAATTAGTTTTCTAACAGCACCAGTGGCGCGTTTTACGTGAAGATAAATTAAATGAGAGAGAAATAAAAGAAAAAATGTGGAGACGAAGGGAGGAAAGAGACGATTGACGTTTAAAAAGAACTTGGCTCAGAGTGCTTAAGCCAGTATAATGCTCAGTGTTATCTAACGTTATATTTTTAGTGAAACTCCGTGTCATACTCATGTACTATAATATTATATATTATTATATAATCCAAGATGAGAAGATAAAGGAAAAAGGGAATACACATAAACACACACGTACAGTAAACGCGCGGTTTTTAAGTGTCTTGGGTGCAAACGCAACGTATAACGAATGGGATATATTACAGAAAGCAAAAAAAAAAAAAAATAACGGACGGGCTGAATTGTATTGCTAGCGCGACGCGTAAGGAACAAAAGAAAAGTATGGGGCAAAAGAGAGTGGAAAAGCGCAATTGGCGTACGGGAAAATACACGAACAACAATCAAATAATAAACGAAAAAAGACGATACTTAAGTAGCTTCTATCTTAGCGACTCGATCGTATAGGTGGTACGTAAAAGAAAAAAAAGTTCGTAGAGTTAGCCACTTTGAGGCAGATAGCGATAATATTTAATTTACCGCGGTTTATACGCCTTCCTTTTATTATTTTTTATATACCGAACATCCTACTCCCGCCCACGCTCCCTCAAGGAGCCTTCCTTTCTCTTCTCTCCCGTATAAATTGACTCCCCCTTAAAAAACAAAAAACAAAATCCCTTCCCCACCCTCCCCCCGTTCCCGGTTTTTCTACGCATTATATATATTTTTTAACTTTTACTTTAAAAGTAACACATTTAACGATTATCGGTGGTATTATTAATTTGTAGATAGTTTTGAATTCGCCATGCCGGGCGCGCGCTCTCCCCACGAAACCCGCGTTCGCTCGCGCGCCTTAGCTCTCTCATATTTTTTTTACGTGTATGTACATTATTTCCTCGCCAGCCCCTCGAGTCTCTCTATTGTATTGCGTCGACGTAGCTGCGTTTCAGAAAGCGAGTGTCAAATGCATGCATTTTTGTCTTTTATGTAAAATTTGCTCGTGCGCCGAGAAAGGAGGAATAAAGAGACGAGACGGCGAGTCGTTTTGCCGCAAGCAGGCAAAATCACTTGGTCGTTGAATTATGCGTGTACTAATATTTCTGTTTTTTCGGCCAGCTCAGTAAGCAATGCGATACGATTGTGCAGGTACAATTCAAAGCGAAAAATCTAGTGTAGTTTTGATTTGTTTAAAGTTTGCAGCAGTTAACAAAATTGTAAGTTCTGATCGGTTTTTTGGAATCTTTTTCGATCTATTTTCTCTATTTTTTCAATCTTATAAACATATGATAATCAAATAATTATGGAGTCAACAAATTTTGTTTGTTCATGTATGATCGTATACATTTCGAAACTTCATATTAGTGGATATAATGACAATATTTTTTATTCAATTTGTCGAAAAAAACTCAAGTTTACATTTCCTTTCTTTCGAAACGCAACTATATCGAGACGTAAAGTAAATACGAAAAATGCACGAATGAAGACGCAAGTATAGCCGCAAGTTACCGGAGTCTCAGGTGTGGGTCTATAGGGACGCGGATCCCGTTGAGTTGTGCGCGGGAGAGCGAGCCCTCGGCACGGACTCATTTTTTTTACATGTATAATTTAATTTATGTATATAAATATATATAAATGTATTTATATATATTTATATATGTACGTACATCTTATATATATTGTATGTCAGCGGTATAAAAGAGCGCAGCTTGTCGGCTGGATGTTTGTATATTGATCTGAGTTCTTTCGTATATAACATTAAAGTCGATGAAATAAATAAACAAAAAATAATAAAAAAAAATGATGGAAAAAAAATTTTGTACAATTGGAAAATGATGATTTTTCAAAAGAAAAGTATAAATAACAAATAAAGCGAGCGATGCGGAATATCCGCTGCTCCGGATGCATTCGCTCCTTTTTTTTTAAATAAAATGAATAAAACTAAAAAGAAAGAAACGTTCCGGACTCTGGAGCTTTCTCAAAAAAAGCACGGGGAGCCCCGCCCGGCTTCCAGCGCGCGGCGCCGCTAAAAAAGGAGGGGAAAAAAATAGTTTCAGTTTTCTCTTTTTGATAATTTGTCATACGATTCGATCGAGGGCGTGGTTCATCGTGATGATCCGCGAAGAAAATCGCGCGATAGAAAGAGAAAATAAAAAAAAAAGCAGAGGCGACAACTACGAACGGAAGACGATACGCGCGGCACTTTTAAGCGTTCGATATAATAATTCTCCAGG
>JAPYZA010006320.1:0-12039 GCA_030522685.1 Eupelmus azureus | reverse complement strand
AATTAGAAAAAAATGATTTCGTTAAAAAATATAACCGAATCAGTGCAGTAAAAGTTTGATTTACGATTAAAATGTTCATATTTCAAAAATTAACTCCTTTTCCAGTATCGATTTTATCGTTTTCTTTTATCGCCCAACACATCTTGTTGAATAGACCATCAATCGATTTTAGATAAATTATCGGTAACAAAATATTTCCAAATAAAATTGTACAGCGAAAACAACGTTACTTTAACGAACAATAGGCAATAAAGATTCTCCCATTTTCTTTTACAAATTAAAAATAGAATCAACCGTTTTCTATAAAAAGAATATGCTGCTATAAAATTTCAAATCTATATTCAAAACAGTCGAACAAAAGCCAGCGCTCCGCCGACGATCAGCCGGTTTCTAAATAAATATTTGCCTCGCGATACAAATCATCTGTCACATTCTACAGCCGGCTTGAGTTTGCCCATCGGAGTTAGCCGATGAAATTACCGTCGATTCCTAGCGAGCCTCGGGCACTGCTCTCATAACACACATCGGTCATCTCCCCCTCGTAACCGAGAAAAATATCGCCTCCCGAGGAAGCAAGAATGCTCCCTTAATAAGAAGAATAAAGCGTGAAAAATGTCTTTCTCTCCTCCCACTCGCTCTTATATATACAGAGGCGCAGCCTCGGAGTCGTCAACTTCAATAATTCACTTGGTCTCGGCAAAGAAAGAAGCCGGACGAGCAGGCAAAAAAGCTTTGAATTATGACCTATATATGCGCACAGCTGCGGACAATTTTGCGCTAACGGATCGTGGACCATCTGAGTATTTGCACAATTCGCGCGGTCGAAATAGTCTGCGTTCGTAGAAGAGAGAGAGAGAGAGAGAGTTTGATATTTTTATTGACATAAGACTCTATAACTCCGTTTAGCCAAAGCCTATTTCAATACACAGAGTATTGTGGACATAGGTATTCAAACTAAGTTGTTCCATTTACTGTTACTTTACGATGCTTTAATGATCTAGTATTAAATACAGAATCAGAACACTTTGATATTTAGTTGAAAAATGAAACGTTTTCGAATAAGTTACTTTTATCAGACTGCCAATTGATAGTGCTGGTTGAAAATTTTAAAATATGATCTAATTTACGAATTATCACTTTAAAAGTTTTTCATACAATTACAATTCACGAATAATTACTTAATTTCGACGTATGCGATTTTCCAATAAAATTTTGGTACGTATTTATGCATTACGGAGTAATGTTAAAAGAAATAATACTTTCAACTTGATTCGTTTAAATCATGATTAAAATAATTTATGTATATACACTAAAAATAAAAATAAATTATTAGAGAGGGAATGAGTGAGAGAGGGGGGGGGGGGTGAAAGGAAGGAAGAAGTTTCGCAGTTTTACGACATCAGTGCAGGACTTTAGGGGATTTTTATGTTAATAGTCGCACATGCCGTGGGCGCATCCGCGTGCATTTGTAAATCAAATCACGGCAGAGAGAACGCGCAATCGTGGCGACGGCGAAATTTTTCGATACCCCGGCTCTGCGTGGATTTTCATTTTCTCCCCGGCGGCAATTTGCCCACTTTATTTATTTAGCCGAATGCTCGGGGCCGCCAGCAATTACGAAGGCGGACGAAAATCGCCAATGAAAAGAGGGAAAATTCCAGCAGTCCCGGGAGGGCCAGAGGCGGGCGTGTAAATTCAATTACCGGGCGCGAGCGCGAGGACTGAAATTATCGTCGCGCATCGGGCGACGAAGTAGGTATAATGGTTCCGCGGGAGAGTTTCGTGCCGCTGCTGTGCTGCTGCTACCGCTGGTGCGAAAGTTCCGACGCGCGTGCTAGCTGCTGCTGCAGCCACGCCTTTGTGCATGCGCCCCCCGAGTATATAGGCGTGCATTCGGCTGTGTGAGAGCTGGCGGAGCTTCTCTCGTTGCTTCGTATACGGATGGGAGAAAAAACTGGTCGGTTAAGCGGGGGATGATCTCGGGTTCGAAGCTTTAGAAGGGCTTGTTCAAACGACCGACGGGCCATTGAACCTTTTGCGCGATATAATTGCAAGGAGCTCGAGAGTTTAGGAAATCCAGTTGTTTGTCCGGGACAGGAGCCGGTTCTGTTGTTTTAATTGCAGGACTTGATGAAATGTTCGAAGAAGGCTTTTGTATTTATTAGTTTAGTATAGACAAGTAAAATTAGTGCAGGAAGTTTGTTTGAAAGAGTAATAAAGTATTGTCACTTCGTTAAAAAAATTCAACTTTTTAATAAAATAGTTGACTTTAGTAGCTTTATTTTAAAGGTTTAATTAAGAGAAAATAAGCTTTTGTTAAAGTTAAACCGTTGAAGAAGATGAAGGTGTAAAAACTGGCCATAAATCAGGCTACGCTCACGGGAACGACCGTACCTTATTTTTAAAGTCAGATACTTATACCGGCTGGATATTCATAAAGGACATAAAAGAATATAAAATAAAAATAAAAAATTCCATTTGTACTTATCTCGAGTAAATGAAAGAAAAAAATCACATAAAATTATTAGGTACTTTTAAGTTTGACACGTAGAATGACCTAAATTGCTTTAATCGTAGAAATATGAAATACGTGAACGAAATTTGGAATATGGTACTGGAAAATTTGACATAGTTGAAATTTCTGAAGCTACACTCCTGATAATAATATGTTCTTCTTCTGCGTTATATAAGATATTTTAGTTGAGAAGAGGTTTAGAATTTTGTTTTACTGCTTTTAATGTCTACTAACATAACATAATTCACTAAGCTTTTATACTTGAATAATATTTTTTTTTAACAGAATTTCTTTATAAAAAAGTCTAAAACATCATTTATATTTTATTACCAACCTCAAACTAGTGAGAATAATCTGGTAATCCTTGTAATAAAATATAATACGTTTACTTTAGCACTTCAATTTTTAGATATTAATAAAACCACTTAGACGGACAAACTTTGTATTATTTAAGGTAAATGAACTAATCTATTTTGTTTAGTCATGAATTTTAATTATGAATACATTAAAACCTGGCGCCAAGCTTCTCGTCAACGAGCTTTTAAACTAAAGTTCTAAACTTTTACCGCGCACCCAAATACGCGATTATCATTTACTTCTTAGTCAGTTTACTTACTTCAATTTCATAAAACTTTTATTATACAATACTTATATTCCTTCCGTCGTTCTCACCCCCCTCCCCCCACCCAATCTTCCTAATACGCGCGCAAAGTATGCATACCCAGAGATAGTCTCGGAATAATTGATCAGCCGGCTAATGGAATTACCTGCGCGCGGAAAAGCCACCGTGACGCGCTCATAATCCAGCGGCAGCCGAGGCCGCGCCGCGAGCGAAAATGACGAGGACGCATAGCTTAGGCGCTACCACGGATACCTTCGCCGCTACGCAAGAGCGAATCCGCAGGGATTCTGAGAATCCAGCCATCGATCCTGCAGCGAGACTCGGATTTGGATGCTGCGCGTTACGGATTATCGCTTTCCGTTTGTCTCGTCCCGGCTATCGCGACGAGGGCTGACTTTTTCCTTTTTGACTGGCTGGTGAAGCAGTTCGGGGCGAGAGATTTACGGGACTTGACTGCAAATGGATGAGGACCCGTGTTTGAAAGGTTATCGGGGATGTCGAGCTCCTGACGCGTTAGCTGTAAAAATGTAAATGTTTGCGGTCGACTGGTTGAATGTTGATGTAAATTTACACATATATGGGGTTGAATTTATTTTTGGAGATTTAAAAGGTGCTAATATGTAGCGTCTGATTTGTAGAAACTTTAAAAATTATAATGTAGGTGTTGTTATAGCTTTTGTTATTTTAGAAGATTGCACATTTAAATAAGTTGGAATCCATTTATCTATCACAAATGTAAAAAGAAATAAAACCTTGTGAAACAAAAAAAAAATTTAATTTATTTGTGCCTGATTTATTTAAAAATCGATTTTAAAATAAAAAAAAAGTAAGATACCTTTTTCTATTAAACTTTAAGTATCAATAAAAACAGATATTTTAAATACGTTGCCTTAAGATATCCAAAAATAACAATAATATTTTTACTCTTATCGTTATGTAGCATAAACATATTGAAGATTTTCTCACAATATTTTCAAAGACATGAATAAGTTTCACGTAAATATTCTGGAAAAAAGGCACTTATTTTCATAAAAATTTCTTTAATATCATATATAACTTGCTACTATACAATTCTTGCTTAAATTTTAATCTATCTTTCAAGATATGATAATAACTCATTTTCTTATCAGTATTATTTAACTTTTCTCAATAAAAAAAAAGCTATACATCATACGTTTTATATCTTCCCTTTAATATAAATGGCTTGAAATTTGAATGAAGGTATATTTCGATCTTCAATGAACCATATAATAAAAATCTTTCGTTATTTATTGTGATAAAAAATATAATAATAATAATATTTAAGAATAAAATAAAACAAAGTACTTGTTTGAGTACATACGAACAGTATGTTTATTTACAACTTGTTATGGTTTACACTGAATATTATAGCTAGCTTTATCACAGATAATTCATATGAAATTAATGAATAATAAAAATCAATATTAATTACTTTATTGTTCATAACTGATTCTATCGCGTCATCGCAATTAAGTAGTAAGTAAATAATACGGCAGACAAAAATAATCTTAGTAAAATATTAAATTCTAAATTAAGATAACAACACTAGGTATAATCATCTTGTCTTACTGTTGCAATAATTGCAAGATGTAGTCAAACAATATTTATGTAGCGCTGCTTTAAAACGAAAGGATGGCAAGGTTTGAATATTTTAGAGAAGCGAATTCCAGAGGTATATCTTCTAAGTTGTAAATGAATTTAGCCGCAAACTTATTAATTATATATCAAAATTCTCTGTTTTTTTTTCTAAAATTTGGTTAAATGCAGAAATAATTCTGTTTATTAATATAATTATATCAGTAAAATTACTATTAAATTATTCACGTGCGCTATCAGTTAAAGTACATTTAAAATATGTTCACGCACATGCGTACGGTCGTAAAGAGATTAAAGAGATGTAACTAGATTTTCAAAATAAGCACTTAGTTTAAAACCATCCTTATTGTACATCATGCGAGAACCTATTTTTGTACATTTAATTTTAAATTTTTCGAAAATATGGAAATGTTATGTTGTTCATTTTAATTAAAATAACAACTTAGATATCGAGAAATTTTGTAAAGATGGAAAATAAAATGCCAAGAATTTCTTACCCGTATTCTTTATAAAAAAGAAGTTTTACAGCACATTAATTTGAAAATTCGAATTTTACGATATAACTAAATAACAAAACGTTTTCACAATTCTATAACGTACATACTGAAGAAGCATTTGAAACAAGTTTCAAAACAAGTTGATTAAAACAATTTACTTAATTCAAAAGACGTTTAAATGGAACTTCTAGAGTTGTTAATGACAGTTTTAATAATCTTTGAATTTTGTAGTATTTTAAACTTTTAAATGTATCAAAGACTAATTCATAAATACTTTTAAGACTATTCAATAAGATATTTTGCAATTACAATATTTGATAAACAAGATTAGCAAAAAAAGTGGCGTTAAGAATTTTCAACACATTCGTCCAATTTCTTACTGCAATGTGCGAAAAGCGTACTTTTATTTTCACCAAGGATCAAGCTTCTTTACTTTACCGCGGTTTCATTGTGTCGAAAACTCAATTATGTGGCTAAATTATACTTGGTAGAAGTGAGATGAATTTTACTTTACACGAAATGCAATAAACTCAAGGTAGCAACCTTGTTAATTCTAAAAGATCACTTTCATGAATGCTTTCGTAATATTAAAAAACGACGAGAAAATATAACAGTATCAAATCTCCCATACGTTAAATATGTGAAAAGAAGTATTTTATATTCATATGCGTACATATAGATAACACTATGAGAAAATTTTAAGATTATTATAAAATAGTATTTTTTATTGATACTTTATATCATAGTAGTATTAAATATTATACAGAAATAAATGTAATGATACAAAAATAAATTAAATATTTATCTATTGATAAATTTTTTAATTCTTACACATAAAATCTTTTTATTGCCATAAAGAAAATATTTAAAGACGCTTCGTAGTTAAAAAATATGTACAATCTATTTTTCAATTCTAATGTTACTTTAAAATAAAAATTTTAAAATATTTACCAACTATATTTTATGTATTTTATTAACAACAATAAATACATAAAGAATCTTGCATTAAACCTAAACTTTTACAGAACTTTTACAGCACTTTCACAGAAATGTATTGAATTGTTTATTCCCATTGAACTAGAACTGAGAATAAATTTATCGAACGTAATTTTTATGTTCCGAATTGTTCTGAATATAAAAAGAAGTATAGATTATAGATATCTACGTTTAAAAATCGAAAATTAATCCATTTTCAAACATCAACATTCTCGTTAGCTACAAACACTAATACTCTAGTTCTACAAAATCGCTATTGAAATATCCCACAATAAAACGAAACCTTACGAGCTGGCCAAGTTTCCTCGTAAAAAGCATTGTTGCAACCCAGCGTTAAAAAGTTGGTGCGACCGTTTAATTGATGACCTCCCAGGCACTTTGCACGAACACAGCCGCTTTAACCCGCGCATTCTCAGCAGCTGTCGCTCAAATCATAAATCAGCCCCATCAACGGCGCTAAGCCCACCGCGCGCCCGACCTAAGAACGCAATCAAGCCGTTGGCGCGAAACTGCAATTAGCCTAATCGCCCGCTATATAGCAGCTATCAATCGACCCGGCGCGTCTTCGCGATCGCTTATAAATATGCATCGACGAGGGAGGAGCCGACCTCACGTCCTGAGCGAATGAAAAATCAATCGACTTTTTTTACGCTCGCTTAGCTCGGATTATTAAACGAGCTTTAACGGCTGCTGAGGGTGATAACGATACCGAAATATAAAAGGTTAGTCGGGAAACTGGAGCCACCCCGCTGCTGGTGTAAAAGCTTTTTTTAGCCGCGTCGTGTGAGCTCGACGCGCACGACCCCATAAAACATCTGCATGTACGCACTGGTGCGGCGCGCGGCCCTGTGTGCCGGGGCAGCGCCCGGCCGAAGCGTGCGCGGATTTTACTTTCTCAAAGCGGAAACGCCAGTACAACGGCAAATATTTTTTTTAAGTCGGATTGGTTTTTCGCAGCGATGAATTTTCGTGTTTACTTTTTTTTCGGCAAACCTATTGTTCGGCGTTTTGAGCGTACAGGAAATACGCTTGGCTGAATTAATACATAAAAAAAGAATAAATAAAAATGAAAATAGGATATGGAAAAACTATTCCGAGTAAGCAGGTTAACGTAAAGATCTTAATCTGCTGTCCAAAAAATATTCAACGATTAAAAGGACTGTAAAACGAGAAAAAATGTCGTTTTTTCCATAAATCATAATTAAGTATAATTTGCACGAGCGCCTTAGAAAGGCATGAATACGGCCGAGTGCGTTAAACGGTGCAATTAGAGGCCCGAAAGAGAGATTAAGTAATTAAAACTTTAACACCCTCGGCTGCGGGGCGGAGAATAAAAAATGCAATGTTATATAAAGTCCCCTGGCGGAATAATAGCCTCGGCTCTTTAGTCCATATGTAGTAGAGCACTTCTCTAACTGGGCTACTTTGGTGCATTGCAGGTGACACAGCGTGACAGGCAGCCACGCGACGTCGAGGAGGAGGAGGAGGAGGGTGGAGGAGAGCAGCGACGAGGACGAGGTGGAGAACGTCGACGACAGCAGCAGCGACGAGGCCCTCAGCATCAGAGAACAATGCCAGTAGGCGGTCGCGTTGCCGGTAAAGGGGGTGGCGTTTACAGCTCCTCGCACAATGGTATTGAAAATATTGCTGCCTGGCTCTCTCTCACTCTCTCTCTCTCTCTCTCTCTCTCTCTTTCTCTCTATATCACTCTACTTCGCTGTCCTTTTCCTACATATATATATATACGTGTATATTTATTCGCCATATGTCGCGTACTTTTAGCTGCACTTATATATACCTATATAAACGCGAACGATGGCGCAGGTGCAAGTGGCAGTCTCCCGCGCGCATCAACGAAAGTTACTGATTCAAAACGGAGATTCATTTTGACGCGTATGAGCTTTCACGCGGTTACTGCACAATGACAACACGGTGCGTGTATAGCAGCGCGTGCTCCGCTGCAGTTGCGACGCGCGCGCTGATCTCATTTTTATGTGGGGACAGTGCTTTTTTCTTCTTTTTCTGAGCAAGCGTCGCGTGAACGTTTACGGTGATAAATTCGCAAGGATTTTGGTGCTTCAATCTGTTTTGCATTTGTATCGAGAAGGATAGAGTGTTAGCAAATGGTGCGATTTCATTGTTAGAAAATGTCGGAAATATATTTTAAAACTAATTCACGTTGCTTAGATCTATATTAATATCTTGTTAAAATTCACGCAATAATTCTCATTATTGAAAAATTCAATGTACAATGATTTTTCCTTTTAATTAACACAAAAACTGTGAAGCTTCAGTGAAACGCGTATTTTAAATATTGAATAAATTACACAATGGGAAAGCATTTCATAATTGCGTAACACCGCCGTAACGAAAAGTTTATCGAACGAGCTTTCAATTATTTCCATTCGTGCGGACATCAAAATTTAATCATTCACACTAATTAATAATGAAAAGTCCTGGCCAGATAATTTTTCGAGCCGTTACTCGCAAACAAAGCCGCACATCCGAGAGCCGGCAAGCTATACGTCCGATTAAATAATTGATTTGACTTAACGCGTCAAGCATTTCGCGCAGCGTCAAGAATGTAATTAATGCAGAGGCTCGCGAGCGCGCTTACAAAAGCGAAAGCTCGCTTCTGCACGATCAAAAGCCATTCAAAATTGACGCGCGATTCCGCGCGCTGGATCGACTGCCGCTGCTTGCACGAGCGCCCTTTGTAACAGCTAAATATAATATATACCTATTAACTCTCTGTCGTGACTGTGGTATTTTCCTCTCTGTCTCACTCTCTCTCTCTCTCTCTTTTCTTGTAGCATCCGTACATGAAAGCATGAATCGATTATACGTGTCTATATAGTGCATTCGGCGCGGCGTCCGCGCGTTACAAATAAATCGGGCATGATAGCAGACTGGACCGCTGCTGATGCGAGCAGTTTAAGCCAGTGGAAATGGATGGATCGGCAGAATGCACCTAATCGAGTATATCGAGCTCGCGCGTCGATCGGATGAGCTATATACGATCCAGCCCTCTCCTCTGTCTTCTCCCTCTCGTGTTTCACGCAGGTATACCTACATACCTTTGCTGCGATATATACGAGATAAAAAGAATTACCGAGCCTCGAAGCTCTTGATTTATTTATCCACACGGTCACGCCCGTGCATTTTAATGAAACGGATCGTGCATATACAGCTCTCCGCGGTGCATTTTGCCGAGTTTCCATCAGTGTGTCTGTGTGCGTATGTGTG
Source organism: Eupelmus azureus (assembly GCA_030522685.1). Classification (NCBI taxonomy): domain Eukaryota; kingdom Metazoa; phylum Arthropoda; class Insecta; order Hymenoptera; family Eupelmidae; genus Eupelmus; species Eupelmus azureus. The sequence goes on along the minus strand of JAPYZA010006320.1, from coordinate 2,546 downwards.
TATATATTTGCGTGTTTGTGTTTACGTGTATGCAGAGTATTTCGCTGAATGCTGTGGACTATTAAAATAATGCCGTTCATTAGCGAGGGCGATCTATTTTCGCGACTCGTCGCTCTGCGTTCAGTCGAGTAGTATGTGTGGGAATGTGTGTGTGTGAGAGAGAGAGAATGTACGTGTGTGTGCTTTGGTATAATTAAAATTAAAGCGGATTAACGCCGAATGATGCGTGACCGGGCGCGTTATAACCTATTCAGAACGCATTTTCCAGGGTGTTAATCAACTTGGGTGAGCGTATATGTATATAGGCATTTAAATCGTGTGTATTCATGTAAATTGGCAGTGAAATATACGACTGAAGATTTGTAAGCTCTGCCAGTGTTCAAACACGAAAAGATAAGTCGCGATAAAAAATGTGTTTGCATTACCAATATTCAATTTATTAGTTAAGGCCCAGCACTGAATTTTCCCGAACTCGTGATTTAATGCTTACGTTTTATTTGCATGAATAGGTTCTATTGTTACCTGGCTATACGGGAGGCGTTTTAATGTTAAATTAATGATCAAGGACTATCTGCATTACGCATTACAGCGCGTTACATAAATTTTCGAAATTATCGAAAGTTATTTAAAAAAAAATTAGCAAAAATTAATCAGCGTGTATTCTGTTAATTAGCTGCTTGATCAGAGAATCAATATTGAACGAATAAAAATTAGCCTTGCTCGACACACGCGCGCGTTGATTTGCATGCTTTGGTAACGAGCTACAACAAATAGACCGATGCACTACGAATTTTCGTCAGCTCTGCCAAAAGGCCATTTTTCAGGATTTAATTTGACTTTGATCGAAAAGAGAGAATTTCACGATAGTAAATACGAGTACCTTTTTCGAAGCTATTTACATCCAATTAGTATTTTTAAAGCAGCGAGAAGTAAATTTAATGCCTACATAGAGAATTTTAATTAAATAGCTAGAATTTTTGTTATTTTTATTATTTGAATCGTTTCCACGTTTATTTTGATCGAGATACCAACCGGTAAACTTTTCCATTTCAAAGAAAATGTGTCATCTTGTGTGTGATAGAGAAGTAGTAGATGTGTCAGCATTGGAGAGTGTTAAAAAAAAATCAATGTCTTAATAATTTGCTGTTGTGTTTTAGAAATCTATGTCGTGCAATGATGCGTCTTGAGCAAATAGCATGCTTTGTAAAAAATTGAAACGCGTGGAAAACGAGAAGCTAGGAGAAGTTTTGAAAGCTAGCCAGCAAAAGTCCCGGCGCCTGACATCCGATAAAGCCGACGTAATGAGAGGCATTAATTATCGATTCTATGGAAAATTGATTAAAAGAGCTATCGGCCAATAGCTGGGCGAAAGAAAGCTCCGGCTGAATTCCTCCGTCGGTCCTTACGACTTGGGCGAATTTATCTCGAGTGCCGATCCTCCGAAGGGAGCGCAAACTTGAGGAAAGGAAAGGAAAGGGGCGGAAAGCGCGCGCAAAGAGGAGAGAAAAATTGTATAAAAGAGAGGAGGAGAAGGAGCGCGCTCTATATAACGCTAAAGCCGGGGGCGCGCCGGCGCTATAGAGACTCGGGAAAGGATAAGGAATGTCAATACTCCGGAAGAGCGCGAAATATGAGGTGCCGCAATCACGTACACGTATACTGCACACACACCATCACACCAGAGAGACTATCAGGCGCGTCGTGCGAGTTGCTTGTAGATAACCGCAAAATGCTCCCTCTCTTATTTCTGTCTCATTCTCTCCTCTCGAAAATAACACACAAGCCATTCCCATGTAATTTATCGACTGGCTAACTTGCCCTTTAAGGAGCGATTGTCGTCCATTGAATCGGACGCTTGCCCTCTCGTTGATCCCGTTAGTGTGTGTGCGCGCAGCGCGCTCTAAGTCCCTCGTGAACCGTCGGAACGACCAAACCACTTTGATGGCGCAAACCCGGAGCAGGTTTGACCATTTAACAGGTAGAGCTGATCAATCTATATACCTTTATTTTCTTCTATATGATGCTGCCAAGTATACACACAAGATAGTTTATTGCTCACATATTGGTCTTTTGCACATTCTCACACAAGACACTAATAGCGCGCCAAGCTTTCACCTATACTCGAACGACACGGAACGGATATGTCTATATATAGTCAAATAGTTGGCATGGTTATAGTTGTAGTTGATATGCTCAAGGTACCTTTTGCTACATTCAAATAAGTTACTTTTCTTTGCCAACGGAAACTCCAAGTTTTCGAGAGTTTCAAACAAGTCTATAAAGAAATGTGTGTTTCCAAAGATTTGAAATATGAAACAGTCGGCATTTTGCACACCTGCACAGTTATATTGGCAATTGTCTCTGTGAATCATAAAAGTAAAGTCAAGACAACGAAACAAAGAATTCGTCCTTACAATTTCTCACCCTAACTTTAGCTTTAGCAACTTTCATTTTCATTGCAGATTATTATTTTCTTGTTTCATTAAACTTTCATAGTTATAGTTGCAAAAGTATAAATATGCTTAAAATAACTGCAACAACTTTAT
>JAPYZA010006319.1:0-11196 GCA_030522685.1 Eupelmus azureus | reverse complement strand
TTAAATCTAAATTATAACAAAATTTTTAATAAATTACAAATGTTTATCATAACTTTTCAATCGCATTTATGAAACAAAAATTTTAAAATAATCATTTCTTATACGTAATAAAAATAATATATCTCATTGGCATTTACGTATTATTTTTTTACTCTTTTACAAAAGAGTAAACTACCATATTTCTACTTTTTGCGTCGATTTCTACTCGTTTAGGTTTAGAGTGTATCATACTTCTACTATAAAATAATATCGCTGTTGCCGTGCAGTATCGCCCGTTGCCATGGCAACGGGTTTTCATATCAACGGGTTGCCACGTCATCAAAACCCGCTGCCACTTCATCAAAACCCGTTTCCACGCCATCAAAACACGTTGCCATTGCAACTAGACCCCCCGCATAGAAACAGACCCGTTGCCACGTCATCAATACCCGTCCACATAGCGACAGGGATAAATACATAGTGAAGCCATGACAATCTTGAAAACTACACGTTATTTTGTCACTATTATACGTTATTTCTCGTCATTTTCACGTTAGTTTCTTCGATTTGATGTCGTTTTCATGATATTTTGCGATATTTTTGTTTAAATCATGAGTTTGTCCTTTCTTTCCGAAAAAGCCGTTATTTTGAAGGGTTTTATGATATTTTGTGATATTTTCCCTTTTTATCTCCAAAAATAGACGTTATTTTGAAGGTTTTCATGTTATTATTTCATTTTTTTACGTTATTTTCCTCGATTTTACGACGTCTTCATTATATTTAGCGATATTCTTCCTTAATTTATGAATTATTTCACATTATCGTTCGAAATAGCCGTTGTTTCGGAGGCTTTTACGTTGTTTTACTTGATTGGACATCGTTTTCATGATATTTTGCGATATTTTTGTTTAAATCATGAGTTATTGTCCTTTATTTCCGAAAAAAGCCGTTATTTTGAAGGGTTTTATGATATTTTGTGATATTTTCCCTTTTTATCTCCAAAAATAGTCGTTATTTTGAAGGTTTTCATGTTATTATTTCGTTTTTTTACGTTATTTTCCTCGATTTGACGACGTCTTCATTATATTTAGCGATATTTTTCCTTAATTTATGAATTATTTCACATTATCGTTCGAAATAGCCGTTGTTTCGGAGGCTTTTACGTTGTTTTACTTGATTGAACATCGTTTTCATGATATTTTGCGATATTTTTGCTTAATTTATGAATTATTTTTTATAAATTACGTTTTTGAGTCGTATAAAATACGTTTAACTGAAAACCTTTAGACTTCTGAAAAAGATTGTGTTTAGACATCTTTAAACCGTTTATAATATATATAAACTGTCCGATTTCGTTAGTTTTTTAAGGTTTTAAAGACGTTTAAAACATGGATTATAAAGTTTTCTATAGCTTTCCATAAAATTCTTGCCATGAATATTTGAACTTCGGAAACAATTTTTCAACGCATTTAAAATCATTTTCAAATATCCTTTCAACATCATAAATATATCTAAAATATGGTAAAACATATTAAAAACTTTACATCGACAGCAATCAATTTAATTTTTCTTTTAATTTGACATGAAAATGAAGTCAGAATAAAACAATATTTTGACCACATAATAAGCTAAACATAATGAGTTTTAAAATCAAACTCTCATTGCCGTTTCTATGTAAGCATAGAAAATATAGCGAAGTTGCGTCTTCCCCCGCTTTACCTTAATTCAGAGTGTTTACCATTATTTTTTCAATTTTTAACGTCATTTTTCGATATTTTCACGAAATTTCTTCGATTTGACGTTGATTTTATGTTATTTTGTGATATTTGTGCAATCTTTATGACAAATCGGTTTTACGTAATATTTTCACTTTTTAACGTGATTTTTTTAGATTTTTACATTAATCTCCACGATTTGATTTCGTTTTCTTAAAATTTTGCAGTATTTGTGTTTAATTTATCAAATATCCCTCTATATCTCTGAAAATAGCCTTTCTTTTAGAGGGTTTCACGTTATTTTTCGACATTTTAATGTTATTTCTGTCGATTTAACATTATTTTCATGATATTTTACTTGCATTAGTAAACATCAGCTAAGTAAACGATAGATAATTAATTGAATTCGAATCATCAACTGAGTAAACGAGAGGAAATTAATTAAGTTAGAAACTTTAACTGGATGTAGAATTGAACATTATAGTGTGGGAGAGTCGACGGAAAAAATGAGGGGGGGGGGGCTAATAGAAATTTGGAGGATAATTTGGCAATTGAGGGAGGGGGGATGAAATGATGGCTGAGGAGGGGGCTGAGGGGAGGTGTACTCAATAATTTATTGGGTTAGAAACATCAACAGGGTTAAAGATAGATAGTTTTCTATTTATAGATTACAATAGAACAAAAAAAATCGGTTGTCATCGTTAATATTTACAAGATAACTTAATTTATAATGTAAAATTTCAAGTTTCGCCCTACAAATTCGTCAGTGTAAAACCTCAAAGTTTCACTAAAATTAGTGACTCGGGTGTAGGGACTTCTCTTTGTTAATTAAAAGTATTATATAATAAATATTAAACATTTTTAATGTGGCTGAATAATTTTTTAAGACGAAATCATTCACTGCTCCCCACGGGGCCCTTGATGGTACGGGGCAGCGTGGCGCAGCTACCTTGAAAAAAAAATTTCTTATTATGATTTTAAATCAATCAAACAAAACTGATTTAACTTCTAGGTTAAAATATTTGCTTATTGTATCATACAATATTTGAGTACTATTACAATAATAAAACAAAAACTTAAAAAATATTTTGAGTAAATAAAATATGAAATATGTAAATAAAGTAGTTTATCATTATAATGGTAATGTAGGAGGGCCTTTTTTAAATTAAAATATCCTAAGGCAGCTATAATAGTACCTTATCATTATTAACCTTTATATAAATAAAAATAATTATACGAAATGGTTTTTATGTTATTTGATAATAATAATAATAATAATAATAATTTATTGACCAATAAAACAATAATAAGAACTATTATCATTTTATATTAATAATACACTTATTATTAATTATAAATTCTTAAAATCTATAACTAAACTTATGGTTTAGTAATCATTTTAATACAGAAAGTTTTGCAAAATTATTTTCCTATACATATGAAATATTATTACATAAGGCATTGGAAATAAGTAGGAAGTTCTAGGTGATGTAAAAAATAAAATATTAAATTTTATTTACTTGAACAATTTTCAATTTTTTAAAAGTTTTAGATAAATAAAAATAAGTTTATTGTACAATCCTAATGTATAAACATCGCTAAAAGCGAAATGCTGCGCTTGTTGCATAAGGCATTCGCTACCACTTCAAAGGTTTTATAACTATTTAGTTGATGAATAATTTTGAATGTTTACAATTCATTTAAAACAAAATGTTATGATTAACAATTATTTGGTTAAAGTTTAATTAATTTTGTATTATATTATAATTTATATTTTATAGTTTTGATTATTTTATAATTATTTTATTATTTCATAACTATTTTATAATTTCTCTTTTAAGAAATTGACTTAAAATAACTCGTCAATTAAACCTTAAAAATTGAATTCAAGTGAAAAACGAAAAATTACCTTAGATTTGCTTCATCCTTAATTACAGTATTTATTGATGTAATGTAATTATTTTTTTCATAAATTTTTGTATGTGTATAGAATATTCTAGCAAAATGATTTCTATCCTGAAAAGCAGAAAAAAATATCATCAAAACGGAGCAAGCTAGAGAATTTAAGAAGATAAGAAAGGATCGAGTAAATATCCCATCGGGGTATTATAGGGGAGCCCAAACACTAATAAATGTTTACTTTTGTTTTAAATAAATTATAAACATTCAAAATTATCTGTGAACTGGATAGTTATAAGACCTTTTAAATTGTAACGAATGCCTTATGCAAAAAGCACAGGGTTACGCTTATTATGATGTTTATAATATAGTTATGCCTGAAGGAAAGTAGATGTCTTCAAATAAGCGATTATCATAAGAAATTGATTAAGCGAACGTTATTACCATAAAAGGCCTTAATTAAACGTTTTTGAAAAAATCTTTCGGGAGGTTTGGGGTAATGTGATTTTCTATTTAGAAAAAAATTTGAAAATATAGTTAGCAGTATCAAATTTTAAGATATAGTTATGCCTGAAGGAACGACGATATCTCCAGATATGTGATTTTTGTGAGAAATCGATTACGTGGTTTATATTACCTTAATTAAATGTATTCGAGAAAATCTTCCGGATTGGTCTGGGCAATATGGTTTTGAAATCGGAAAAAAAATTTAGACATCGGTTTCAAAATTGAAGATATACTTATGCCTAAAGGAACGACGATAACTCCAAATACGCGATTTTTACGATAAATTGATTATATGCTTTATATTACCATAAAATGCCTTAATTAAATGTTTTCGAGAAAATCTTTCGGGAGGGTCGGGAATATGGTTTTGAATTCAAAAGAAAAATATGGACATTGGTTTCGAAATTTAAGATATAGTTATGCCTGAAGGAACGACGATTTCTCTAAATACGTGATTTTATTACTATAAAATGCCTTATTAAATATTTTTGAGAAAATCTCAAGGGAGGGTCGGGGGAATGTGGTTTTGAATTTAGTAAAAAATTTATGTCATTGCTTTTTAATTTTAAGATATAGTTATGCCTGCAGAAACTGAAAACTATATACATAGATATAGTGATCATTGTAGTTTCTTATTCCTATTCCTTGTTTTATCTTTTTCAGGAATCGTGTAATAGGCTTAAGTTTATTGTGTCAAACTTTAATTTATCACTATTTGTCTCTTATTGTAATCATAAGACCATTTCTCTATAAAATTTAATTCACCTTGATACAATTTTATTGATATATTAATTGTATAATTTATATCATGAGATGTATAATTTACGTACTTATAATATTATATTGGAAACTTTGAATTATAATAGAGACTATAAATTATGTTAGAGAAAAACATATTTTATTTCACATTTCTAAGATTATTTTAACTTGTTCTAGCATTGACAACGACTACGATTTCGCGACCAAGTCCACCATGGGTATTAACATCGCAGCCACCGGTCTGGAGTACAAGTCCTTTGACTAGTAGTGCAACACGTTCTTCTTCAAGAATTACGACACCAGCTACGACGTACATATCTGAGACTGCAATAGTTAGTATTTGGAATAGCGTCCCAAGGTTAGTATTACTACCATTTCTTTCTTCTTAGAAGCTTTGAATAAATAACAATTTACACATAACATCTTTCAAACGGACTAAATTCTCCGAAGAGTTATTCTCAGGGAATTATGACTATTAATTTTCTTGTGATAGTAAGATTACTGTGTTTTGCAACGTCACTTATACCTAAAATCGCTGATAATAAAAATTGTTGCAATTCTTAATAATTAAGTAAACTTAAAATCTTCTAATCATGTTAATAGGGTTTCGTAAAAATACGACTACCGAAAAAAGTTTACTGCGTTCTTAGAAAATTTAAATAATTTTTCTTTGCAATAATAAAGTGGGATTCTGTATTTCAAAACAATATTGCAAAATGAAATTGAAACAACAATTGAACGGAATTTTTTAATTGAGGCACCGGATGCGATAACATCCTTAGCGCTCGGCTAGCTGAAAAATTGACGTCGCCGTGACCAAATTTTCAAAGTTTCGAAAATGAGTTTCAAAAAATTCTATCATGTAGAGGATGAAAAATAATAAATGTATTTACACGTTTTTTGTAAAATAATTATTTTTCGAAAAAAAAAATAAAAACAAAATTTTTCAAATCTATTTAAACCACGCTTTTTAAACTGTACTCGCTCTAACTTTGACAAATATAAACGGATCTTCGTGATTTTTGGCACAGAGTCGCAATACGATCTAATAAAAATCATAAGGCCGTAAAAGGTTAAACATTTGATTTGTTTTTATTTATTTATTCAACGAAAATCAATAACAAGCATTTTATGATGTCGTACAAATTCAGCATCAAAAAGTGTATGGGGAAGTTTAAGATTGGCAAAACTTCCAGCGAGAAAGTTGTTCTCCAACATTCGAAGCAAATTTTCTGTAAGTTTTAGATTGATCTGATAAAAAAGGCTAAGATATAGCGATTTTACTAAAGCCGCACTCACGCGAAAGCGCCCGCGGCGAAGTGAGAGCAGGTTAACTGTTGTAACAGAAAGTTCGTTCGATCAAAATTGATGATCTGCTTCTCATACGCTTACGAAATAGTAATTAGTACAATTTTTTAAAATATCAAATACAAATAAAATTATTAATTTTATATATTTTAAACTTCATACTTTATTAGATTTTTTATAAAACATACCATTGTGATACCTTTATTACCTTTATATTACCGCAAGGAAAATATAATGACTATTCAATTTAAGAGATATATGTTAAATTATTTTATTGACACACATACTATTACATGAATAATTTAATCAAAACGCGTACTATTACATAAATACTTATATCGCTTATCTAAACGCAGCTATGTTGGGTCGTCACTTGTCGCCTCGATCCCCCTGATTTTGATGGCTTAAAATACGGACGATCCTGCGAGTGGCCAAATCTTTGGATTGTCTATGGCGTCGTTTGCTGGATGGCTTGGGGGAGCTGTAGTTGCTACGCTTGTTGATGGTTCGAACGACGATGAGCGAGAGAGCGAACTCGGCGTTTCGTGGACGGGAGAGAGCCCCGCTAGCGGGCTCTTCGATTATCGCGTCACTACTCATAAATCGGGAAACTCGAGAAACCATCGGTATTTAACCATCGAACGGTTACATCATCCCCTCTTTTATGTTAATCACAATACAAAATGATAGCATAAAACGATTTTTTCTCGTATTTAGGATGCCATCATCCCTCTTTTATGCTCATGACGATGGAATGTGGTAGCACCTATCCATAGTTACACCACTGCTTTATATAAGACTAATGTTTGGTTTTATTTAGATTTCCTACCATAATTTTTGCAAAACAATCAGACTTTTATTCGATCCATCTGTCTATTATTCACAATCTTTTCTCCGATATATAAATAGTCTAAACTAATATAATGTCTCTCTTATTTACACTATCGACATTCATACATACCCAGAAATGATTGGAGTGCTGATATAATTAAATAAATTCAGTTCGATGATAGACTTATATAATTAATTTTAAAACAAAACGAAAAGTATAACTTATGTAGACAAATAACAAGATGCATTTTCATCATTATACGAGTTATTATAATTAGTAATTTCTTGATTTAATCAGTTACTCCTTATACACTTATTTTATAAATGAACGATTAACGAGGTTCACTTTTATAGTTTTAATAGGGATATGTACTCTTACATAAAGTTTTACTTATTTGCTATTTTTCTAGTTACACCGCTAAATGCAGTTTTTTTACAATTAATATTTGCTTGTGATATGTGAATCGCTTACGTGCGAATTGATCCCTTAATGCGAATAGATCGTATAATATGAGTTTTAACTTTATGTCTTTGAGTTATTTTTTACCATACGATCAAATTTAGTATTATACTTTTATCCTCTTTTTATATAATTTGGGTTAGTAACCCATATTAGTTGCCTCTTTGATTTTTATGAATGATGCAAGATTAGTGCGTAATTTATAACTGATTATTGTCATCCATTTTTTTATTATGATGCATCTAGCTACTTGTCAACTAAATACCTTTTTCATTACTTTCGCAATCATTTCTATGGTTTCTCTCATTCTTTATCTCGTTTATTATTACAATTTATTACATATTAATTATTAGTGCGTGTTACTTTTAGCTTGTATGCGCGTTTCGTCTATTTGTTAATATAAAATTTATTCTACTATATACATTATTATTTACAACGGTATGTACATCTATATCGCTGTTTTTACTCAAATATTTACAAACTTATTTAATGTAGTTTTCTATCCATTATTAGCCGTTGTTATCTTTGTCGGAATACTATTTACGCAGATTTTTCTGGTTTAAAATGCCTTTTTCGGTTTTCGCCTGATTATTTTCTATTAATAAAAAAGAGTCTCCCTGAAGAGCTTTCGAAATCTTCTAAAGACATTTATATAGATAAAAAAATTTTCGGGTTACTTTATCTAGAGCATTAGATAAATGGCGAACTCTTAGTAACACCAAATCATCAACTTTTAACTTTATTTTTTTTATACTTGCTGTTGCTTTTTTCTTTGTTCATATATTACTAGATGTATTTAAAATACTAGAAAAATTTGTGATTGCTGCGTTCAATGGGACTGCTTCTGGTAGATATGGCGCTGCACCACGCTCGGCTGCATCTACTTGCTGGGCTGGATCTACTTGCTGAGCTGCGTTCATATTTACTGGTTCATAGATTTGTTGCTCATCTGCCTATTGCTCCCGTTGCCTGCGAAATTGTTCTCGCTCGGTGTTTCGCGGGCCTCTGTGTTGTCAATAACAAGCGTTCACGCTGGATTTCTTCATGTTCCCGTTAGGTTTTCTTGATTGTCGTCATTCGGTTGTATTTGTCTTTGCCTGGTGCCGAACAACACGTCGTCATGTGATGAAGGGTTCACAGCTCGGATACTATGTTTCCCAGTCAAACAAATAAATCAGACCGCACAAATCCCAAACAAAATAACAAAATTGATATATAATTTTTAATAATTAAGACAATTATTTAGAAATACCATTTATTAGCAAACAAAGAGGTTAATAGTTATTTATGCACCAAGGGAGTAAAGTAGGTATTTATTCCCGCGGGTGAAGTTTGCTTCCCGAGCTTTAGTGAGGGAAGCTAATCACCCAAGGGAATAAACACCTACTTACTCCTTGGTGTATACACAATTTTTCTCCCTAACCATTTAAAAAAGTTCAGTTAATTGGACAACAGTCTTCATTGTTAAAAAAAACGTATACTAAAATGCGCAAACAACAATTAGGTTGCAGACTGTTGGCTAATTGCGCGCAGCGAATAGTGGGAATAAAATCAATCTAGCGGGAATAAAATCTGTCTACCGGAAATAAAAAAGTAACTAGGGGAATAAAACGAAACTAGGGTCAATAAAAAAGTAACTAAGGGAATAAAACGATATTAGGGGGAATACAATTTTTGCGGGAATAAAATCAACTTTTACCCCCGCTGGAGAGGTCCATAAACTGAACTTTTTAGGTGGTGAAAAAAATCATGTTAATATATAACCATTAATGTCAGTGTTTTCGCGAATATACCTTGCTTTTCAAACTTAACGTAAATCTTTTCAGCTTTTTATTTGCTTAACTTTAAGATAGATATCTAAAGCATCAGAAAAGCAAAAAAATCTGGTCGCAGCCGATTAGAAGACTAAAGAAATACATTTTTTGAAACCTACAGCGGGCGCTCGGAGAAGTCTTATCGGATTTTTAGTTTATATCGTTTGTCTTTCTAAGAAGACGTCATTCGATTTGACAGTTTTTTTGCTTAATATTTGAACGCAACTAAAATTCCGCAGCCCTTGTTAGATACGTGTACGCTGCCTACCTAAGCGTACGTGAAGGCCAGAGGCGAGGCGGCAGGAAGGATTACAGCGTATTACTAGCACTCCACCCCCAAATGTTTATATGTTTTACGGACGATGACAGAGACCAGACAGACGGGGATTTCCCCTTTTTATGATCGGGACAGACGTATTTTGGGTATCCCAGAAAACTAATAAAGATGCCGTACGCCCTGCAGATGGTCAACAGCTGATGATTAGCCGACGGCAAAGAGCAGAGGTATCGAGGCACGGCGTTCTCGAGGGAAAGGGCAGTTCGATCGGAACATTGTGGAGCCGAGTTAATATTATATTCAGTTAACAGTGAAAAGAGTGACAGTTCGGATTAACATGCCACACAATCACGAGTCGCACCGCGCCAGAGCCGAGAAATCTCGCAATAAACGAGAAAGATCTCGATAGCGAGATCGATCACGACGGAGAACGCGATCTCGCAGTCGCTCGAGGCACGGATGAAGTCGCGCCGCGCTACGTATACGACGTAATAAGATGCGTACGTGAAACTATCGAAACAATCTCGCGTATGAGTGAACACCGTGATAAGAGAGAGAATTACAGTTACCGGGAAGCCAAGAACGTCATTCCTGATTTCGATTCAGAGAACGCGCATCAAAATATACGCATATAGATTCAGAAAATAAATGCTTTGAAGGAAATGCACCGCTGGTGTGACCTTACGACGTCAAGTTTTATGGCTGCTAGATTATGCCGATCGCGTCGAGTTTCCTGTGCGGATGGCCCGAGTCTTGGGAAGGACGAAGAGGTCAGAGGAAACGATGACTAAGTATTTGAATGATATGCCTGCATTACTAGCGCCATGCGAGCTAGAAGAAGAGAAAGCATGCCAATGCGTCGTTAATGGAATCAAAGACGAATCAATTAAAGCAGCTATAAGAGTTGCAAACATCGATAAAATCGAGGTATTAAGATGCTTTCTGCCGAAGTTTGACGCCGATTCAGATCAGGGGTCAGTAGCCAATAGAACAGAAGGAAGATTCCAAAAATCAGAATACAGAATAAGAGCGAAGGATTTTACCCGGTCGAAAAGAACGGACTATTACAAAAAGCCTCGAGAAAATCGGCCACCGAATGGAGCGTATAAACAAGAGCATCGAGCAAACAATAGAGAATGCTATATCTGTGGAAAAGTGGGACGCTTTGCACGATATTGTACGCAAAAGACGACAAACGCGACTAAGAAGCAAGTATTGAGCATCGGCACGAGACCAAAAGGGCGTGATGCAAGATTTTTCGAGGCAAGTGCGAACGGAAAGTCTTTGTTAGCCTACGTGGATCAAGGCAGCGAGTGCGTCGCCTTAAGGAAAAGCGATGCAGATGCATTGCAACTAAATATTGCACCATCAAACGAAGCACTGCGAGGATATGACGGGGCCGTAGTCCGCGCTCTTGGAGAGGGCAAGATTGCTCTGAAGATGGACCTAGCGGAGGCAACAGTGGATGCACTAATAGTCCCTGACGATACTCAGGAAGTCCCTTTGATCGTCGGTCAACCCTTTACAGACCATCTCCGCGCGACAATTGTTCAAAGGGGAGATGACCTGCGACTATTCAACAGGGAGGTGGCGACCCTACCAGAAATTGAGAAGCTACCTCCGAGGAAAGTAACGCTGATCACCGAA